>JAOANR010000007.1:29781551-29996906 GCA_030278955.1 Hygrophila difformis | reverse complement strand
GCTGTATTATTTTCGGCCGAAATTCAGTTATGTTTTTCAGCCGATCCTGCCCTTTTTTCGGCTTTCTTTCTTCCTTTCCTTCGGCTGATTTCAATCGAGCCGAAAATACCTTATCGAGGATCCTTCCTTCAGAGGACGAGCAATCGTCTGGGAAGTCCTCTTCCATATGCATCATTTCGTACTCCCCTTGCTCAAATGCGCCAGCTGTTTTAAGTCGCTGCATCCTTCGTTTGAAAGTACGATACGATCCCTTTCCTTTCGGAGTCTTTTCCTCCCCTGCCCTCCAGGCTGAATTCTCAAATCGGCGTTGGTCGAAATGCCTCTTCTCTGGGGAATTCTGAACCCATCGGCCTACCTGAGTATTTGCTGGTGGCCTTCTGAGTTTCTTCATTTCGGGAGTGACAGCATCTTCGGGAACTGTGATCTAAATCACAGTCTTTCCGTTCTGCTTATCGGCTGTCAACTTCATCTCTGAATCCCGACCATTGGTTATGATTTTCAACGTTGGTTTCTCATTCTCATCTCCAAATTCGTCCTTCTGATGTTTGTCCGATTGTTTGATCCATTCCTTTACTTCATAATTCCCCAATCAGTCAAAAATATCTTATACCTCTCTTTCCCCTTCGGAGATCCTAATCGTCTCCACACTCCTGTCTTTTTCTGAACTGATGGCTGATTTCCTAGTCGATCGTGCACAGAGCTTTTACTGGTCGATGGTTGGTCACCCAAACGATCGTGTAGACTTGTTTTGATCGGGGTGCACCATTACCATGTTAGTGACAGGAAATGGATTCTTATCAATTGCCATGAGTCACTCTGGGAATTTCAATTTCCCATCGTCCACATGCTTCCGGATCAGCTTCCTGAAATGTCCACAAACCGTTGTAGAATGAGTAGCCGATCCGTGAAATCTACACCACCCGGCTTCCAGTTGCTCTTTGGTTGGCTGTGGGTGATTTCCTTTAAATTCCAACAATCCGTTCTTCTGGCAATAATCAAATATTTCATCCATCTGAGATAGATCGAAAGAATAAAACCTCTGAGATTCGTCTCTAATTTCTCCCCCTTTTTCCTAGCCTCTGACTGGCCGAAGAGCAGGACGTGTCATGGGCTTCTTTATCACCAATTCGGCCCTTGCTACTTCGGCTAAAGCAGGAATATCATCTGTATTATACTTTTCCTCAATTTCACATCTATCCAGAGATTCTGCAAACGACGCCACTGACTGGATAGGCTGTGATCTGCCACTTTGACTTCGGCTCGATTTGAAAGCCGCTTGCTCCGCTAAATAAGTCTCCATTCTTATAGCTTCGGCCGTTAATTCGGCCATAGTCCTTGGTCTTGTGACCATCAATCTATCCTTGATGGCAAACTTCAAATTCTGCTTCAGGATTTGAATATACTCATGCTCCGGCAGCATTGTCTTCATTTGAGCTTTAACGGCATAGAATCTCTCTATAAAGTCTGTGACTGATTCTGCCGCTTTCTGTTTGGTTGATGTTAAATCAACCACTGATACCTCAGGACTGGTGTTATAGAATCGGTCATGAAATAACCGCTCCATTTCGGCCCAGGTGTTAACCGATCCTGCTGGTAAATTAATGTACCACTCAAATGCTGGACCAATTAACGATAGGCTGAACAATATCAACTTATGAAAATCATTTTGCGCAATTCTGGTGCATTGAGCTGTAAATCGGCCAATATGTTCGATCGTAGACCGGACGACCTCTACAGAGAAAGTATTGAAATCTGGAACCTTTACTCCTCGAGGCTAGGGGTGGAAAAAATTACCGAAAACTCGGTATGCCGAGCTTACCGAATTACCGAAAAATATCGAAATTTAGGTATGCCAAAATTTAGGTATACCGAAATTTAGGTATGCCGAAAAAACGATACGGTAACGGTATGGGAATACGAGATTTTCGGTATTTCGGTATACCAAAATACCGAAACATTAATTTTAATATTATTTTAAAATTTAATATATATTGATGTGTTAAGACATTTGGAACTTTGAAGGGCCAATTTAAGTAATTTTTCGGTATACCCGCGATTGGAAGATGAACAGGGTATTGATTTTTTTTGGTATAGTTCGGTATGCCAATTTGTAACGCTATGTAATGCATTGTTCGGTATGTAAAATTTTGGGTATTTTTCGGTATTTTCGGTATTTTTCGGTATATTTCGGTATTTTCGGTAAATATAATTTTCGGTACGGTAACGGCATAGATTATAGGAAACCGAAATTTTCGGTATACCAATTTTCGGTATACCGAAATATTCGGTATCGGTATTGGTATGATTTTTATCCATACCGAAATTTTCGGTACGGTACGGTAACGGTAACGGTATTCCGGTATACCGATTTTTGCCACCCCTACTCGAGGCAGTGGATACTGCTCTTCGATATACTCGGGATAAGGCTTCCTATCCATCGGCCTATTCTCCTGGCCGATGAGATTTACAAACTGAGTACGAATTATCTCAGCAATTAATTCCCTGTCAACCAGTTGTGGCGGATTCGGCTGCTGTGGTAAATATTGTTGTTGAACCACTGGAGCAGGCGGTTGCACTACTGGTTGAGGCGGTTGATTCTGCTGCTAATTGTGCCTTTGTTGCGGAGGGACGAAAGGCCGTGGTCCTTGCCCTCCTAGCGGCCGATAGGCCTGCTGTTGAAAGTTGTGAGGATTTTGCATCGCAGGTGGTGGATTTTGCGCCATCTGTGCATTCTGCGTTCCCATCGGATACATGTTCCTCACTAATTCGGCTCTGAACATAGCTGGCATTGCTGCCAGGATATTGCCTTCTATCTGGCGAACCGAATTAGTAACTGCCGCTTCTACCATAAATTGGACATGATCACGGAACCACGGGGTTAGATCATCGTGTAGAAACTCCTGATTGTGGAAGTTTGATGGTCCAGGGAACCCCGGGGGAACTCGCCTGGTTCTGCTGTGCGTTCTTCCTGGATCGGCGGCAAATCGGTCCTTGCCGCCGTGTTAACCGCTGGAGTTGTTTGTTCAAATGCCATTTCTGGTCCCACTGGGCGTACCACTATTTAGCTGGTGATGAGCCAAGGACCTTTTTCTCGTCAAAGGAGGCTATCGGAAAAGGATCAAACCGATTACGGGTCCGGATTAACAATAATGCGCCCAAACTTGACTGAATATTCTCTGAACTTATAAATGGCAAACTCGATACAAAGGAGAATCTACCGGTTGTTAAGAAACAACGGCGAATTCACCGGAAAAAGGAACCAAACTACCAGTTGTTGAGAAACAACGGTGGACTTGGAAAGTAACCGCTATAAGCTAAGCTAGAGTCTATGAAAAACTGTAAAGGAAAGCTGTAAAGAAAGCAATAAAGATACAAAGAATTAAATTTGATAAAGGAATTTGGGGGTTGGATTGATCTCTCGGATTCTGTGCATGGCATCCCCCATTTATAGCCGGAGCTTGGTAACCGCTCCTCCGGCCGATTCCCTCGAGCCGATTTTTCATTCCTCTCCTATCGGCTGACTTAGCTTTATTTCGGCCGAAATCTCTTCCCTCCGAAATCTTTCTCCGTTCGGGTTTCTTCTTCTGTCTTGGATCGTTCCCTTTTAATTTCTCGGCTCAATCGATTTCAAGCCCAACTCTTCTAAAAAAAGTCCTTCTTCGGCCCATAATATTACATGACCCAATTATGTTTTGGCGGCCCCTACTTCTTGTGGCCCCAACAGATTGCAAACAGAGCAAATCCAATTATTGATTCATCTGGTTCATTGAAGTTCAACAGTTTTAGGCCATCTCCAACCCACACCTCTATTTTACAGTTACATTATCTCTATTTTACAGTCAGATTTACAGTTTTCCACTATCCCTCTCCAACCCACAACTCTAAATTTCCCTCTACAATAGAATATTCCATTTTGATTCCCTTTACTATTCATATAATATTACATTTATCAATTATATTAATACATATTTGTATTAATATATATAATATATTAAATATTTATATTTATATAATTTAATTAAAAATAATAATTACTTTGTATTTATATTTATGTACATTAATAATTATCATATTAAAATTATTTTCTTAATATTTAATTTAATTTTTTAATAATGAATAAAATTTAAAACTATATTACAAAAAAGTAATTTTAGAAACAAACAATTTATTAAACACATTTCATAACTCATAATACATTAAACATCATAACTCATGCGTTCTTCCACAAATGTTCAATCAAAGCATTACGAAGTGATATATGTGCATCTTTGTCCTTAATTTTCTTAAATCGGGCAAGAAATGTCTGGAATTGATCGAGTCCTTCATTCACAATTTCAACGTCTGGGATAGAAACTTCTCTTGCTTCATCGATGGGTATATTAAGATCCCGCTCATCCTCAATTATCATATTGTGCATGATAATACACGCAGACATAATATCATGCAAATCATCCTTGCTCCAATACCGGGAAGGATTTGCAACAATTGCAAACCGGCTTTGAAGAACTCCAAACGCCCGCTCGACATCCTTCCTACACGACTCTTGTTTCATTGCAAAATACCTCTTTTTTTTCTGTGCGAGGATCGTGAATAGTTTGAACAAGTGTTGCCCACTTTGGATATATTCCATCCGCGAGGTAATAACCCATATCGTACACTTTTCCTTGGATGACATAATGCGTTGGTGGAGCGATGCCTCTAGCCAGATCTGCAAAAAGATGAGATCTTTCCAAAACATTTATATCATTATTGGACCCTGGCACACCAAAGTACGCATGCCATATCCAAAGATCGTAATCAGCAATAATTTCAAGGATTATTGTCGGTTTTCCACTACGTCCCGCATATTGCCCTGCCCAAGCAGTTGGACAATTTTTCCACCTCCAATGCATGCAATCTAGAGAGCCTAACATCCCTGGAAATCCACGTTGTTTACCAATATACAGTAGTCTAGCAACATCATTCGGATTAGGAGATCTCATATATTGGTTGGAAAATATTTCAACGATTGCACGACAAAACCTTTTCACACATTCAATTGTAGTTGACTCACCAATATTTATGTATTCATCGACTGCATCCGCCGGCATTCCATACGCCAACACCCGAAAGGCAGCTGTAACCTTTTGTAGAGTGGACAAACCCGGTCTCCCAAGTGCATCCATACGTTGAACGAAGTACTCGTCGTGGCTTCTTAACGCTTCAACAATACGAAGAAATAAATTTCGAGACATCCGAAAACGTCTACGAAACATCTCTTCATTGAAGGTTGGAGTTTCAGAAAAGTAGTCATTGAAAAGTCGTTCGGCAGCTCCTTCTCGATCACGATGGACTACTCTACGCCCACGAACCGAACCTCCATGAACATTTGTTGAATTTTGGGATGCTAATAATGCCCCTATTGCAAGATTGTTGTTATGCATTTGTTGAAACAATCTTTGTTGGAACTCTTCAAGGTCGTCATCATCGCAGAAGATGTGATTCATCGTTCCTAAGACTTTTATATAATCAAAATACAATGAAAGATGTGATTTATTCTAAACAAGATGTCTACTTTAAATAGATAAATTGAATGTGGCCTAGAAAGAATACGAGCCATTGGATTCATGCTTTCAATCTGAACCATTAGATTTGTCGGTGGAATCTTGACCGTTAATGTAGAATATTATTTAAAAAGACCAAATCCGAACCATTGGATGTGTCAGTAGGATCTAGACCATTGATGTGGCATCCAATTCAAACGACTCGATCTGAACCATTGGATTCATTCTTTAAATCTTAACCATTGGATGTGTCGGCAGGATCTAGACCATTGATGTGGCATCCAATTCAAACGACTCGATCTGAACCATTGGATTCATTCTTTAAATCTTAACCATTGGATGTGTCTGCAGGATCTAGACCATTGATGTGGCATCCAATTCAAACGACTCGATCTGAACCATTGGATTCATTCTTTAAATCCGAACCATTAGATTTGTCGGTAGGATCTTGACCGTTGATGTGGTATCCAATTCAAACGACTCGATCTGAACCATTGGATTCATTCTTTAAATCCGAACCATTAGATTTGTCGGTAGGATCTTGACCGTTGATGTGGTATCCAATTCAAACGACTCGATCTGAACCATTGGATTCATTCTTTAAATCCGAACCATTAGATTTGTCGGTAGGATCTTGACCGTTGATGTGGTATCCAATTCAAACGACTCGATCTGAACCATTGGATTCATTCTTTAAATCCGAACCATTAGATTTGTCGGTAGGATCTTGACCGTTGATGTGGTATCTGATAATGGCCAGAAATGACCATTATTTTCAATCCATTTCCGTGTCTTAAACGGGCATTTGATCGCATTCCGGTCTTACATTAAGTAAGAAAGCAGTCGAATTGGACTAATTTATGCATAATTGTAAAAATAATAAGCTGGTGTGAAAAAGGCATAAATATGTAATTTTATTACATATTTATGTTAGAAAAATCCAAAAATATGAGAAAAAGAAAAGAAAAGAAAAAGGAATGAAAAAGATGGGAAAAAGAGAGAAAAGCCCACAAAAAGAACATTTTCGGCCCATCTGGCCCAATCCAGCAGGCCCAGGAAAACCTTTGTCGCGGAAGCCCTTTGTCGCGATGCATGGTTCCGCGACAAAGGAACGCTCCGCGACCAAGCAAGCTCAGATGAAGGAAAAGACCAGCCAGAGTCATCTGTCGCGATACCTTTGTCGCGATGCCCTGTTCCGCGACAAAGGTCCATTCCGCGACAAAGATACATTTTTAGAGACACAAGACCCAGTCGAGAAGCTTTGCCACATGCAGTGTGTTCCGCGACCAAACTTGGTGCTCCGAGACAAAGCTGTGATGTGTGTGATGTCTTGAGACACAATGGGCTCAAATCAAGGCCCATGAGCTTAGGGTTTCCCCTCTATAAATATGAGGTGTTTCCTTTGAGCTAGAGGTTGGAAGAATTTTAGAGAAAAATACTCACTCTTGAAGACAAGTGGGAAGTTCAGTAGTTAGCTTAGTTTAGGGTAGTTTAGTTAGATCTTTTTTTTTTGTATTATTTAATTTATGCACTAGTTAGAAGTAGTTTACTGCACTTGGGTTAGATAGCCAGTTTTACACCTTGTTTCTTGTTCTAAACTTTTGTTTAAGGGTTTGTGGTACCCAAACCATGGGTATGAACAACACCGTTTAATAATATGGGAAAACATTCTCTATTTGTGTCCCAAAATCATGAAATGGGTCTCACACCCCATGGATCTTACTGTTTTCGTTTTCCTTGGATCATTTGACCCTCGTTTTGCATTTTAATGTCACTGCTTGGTGACTTTTTCTTGGGGTAATGTTGCATGCTTATGGGTGATCAAGCTCAGATTAGGGTTTTTTAAGTTTAAAGTTTGTTTTGTTTCTCTTATGTTCAAGCATGTTCTAGCTAGATTCAAATTCTGTTTTGTTATTTTGAGCTTAGTTTAGCTTTTGAATCTGAAATGGGTGAGATCACACATAATGCATGCCACTGTTCCACTTTACTTTTCTGACATGTGTACTGGACACACTTTTGTCGCGGAACAACTCTTGTCGCGGAACCACGTTCCGCGACAAAATGGTGCTTTGGCGACAAAGGTGCCAAAGAACATTTGTTGACCATTATTTTAAAACCCTTGGTCGCGAAACACCCCTTGGCGCGGAACCACGTTCTGCGACAAAATCTTGATTAGCGACCAAGGACCCAAATACTTGTGATTTTATTCTGGAAGGGCTTTGTCGCGGAGTTACCTTGTCGCGGAACCCCGTTCCGCGCCAAAACCTCTTGTTCCGCGACAAGAATTATACCCTGTCCAATTTTCAACCCTATTTGTCGCTATACCTCCTTGTCGCGGAACCACGTTCCGCGACAAGATTTTCACTTAGCGACAAAGCAAACCCTAAGTTTTCAAAATTCCATTCCTCTTATTTCCCACCCCTTTGTCGCGAAACCTTTGTCGCGGAGCCACGCTCCGCGACACAAACTCTGCATCGCGACAAGGTGGCACCTTTTTGCCAAGTTTTCATTCTTCATCTCACTTCATTAATTAATTGAACCTTTATATTAATATTTTGAGGTTGAGATCCAATGATCTCAACCCACGATCAATTTGATATAAAGAACTTTGTTCAATTTCCCATTAAAAGATTCTTCTACAAATGATTAAACTCTAATGATCTAAGTATATAATCAGGACTGTAATTAATTAATTATGGAATGAGCGATTATTTAGACATGAAGAGTGAATATGGAATCATTTCCACATCCTTGCATGAGAAACCAATGTCTCTCATGCAAGATGACCCAAAATATTTTTTCTTTTATTTATTTTATTTTGTCTTTTCCGTGATGTGTGAAACAGCTAATAAGGAATATATCAGATTAATGTTGGCGGGTATTCCCACACGGATAACTAGCTCGTGATCTGTATATTAATTACTAGTTGTTATTTTGCATGGTCCGGATAGTGGTCGGTGGAAGCCTTGGTGGTTCGTCCCTCCGGGATTATAATAGCTGCTCAGCTGACTCCCATCCGGATACAGTTTTCTTTTCTTTATTTTAATTTCAAACCTGAATCTGGAGCTGTAGTAATGTTAGATGATATATGTAATACCCGGGGTTTTTACAACGCCCAAAGAAACGAAATAAAATTTATTTCCGAGAAGAAAATAATTTATTACAATAAATTATTGCTCGGAAATGGCGTGACCGATAAATTCAAAGAATTCGAACCCAAATCTTGGTCAAGTCGAAATGGAATGAAAGAGGGAAAGGAAGCCCGAAGATATTCCATGGATTAATCCTAAAGAATTGGAATTAAATTCAAGAAGGAAAAGAATTTTAATTCCAAGAACCCGTGAAGTCGGAAATAATTTAATTAGATAAATTACTACACGGGAGTCGAAAGACGATGAATTCAAACTCGACGGATTCAAGGTTTCGAATATGAAATTCATTGGAGTCAAAATAAAATTTAGAAAGGAATCGTAACCCCGGAAATGACCCGAAAAGTCGAACCGAAAACGTAGGGGATAGAAACCCGATCGAGAAAAGAAGGAAAACCCGGCGGAGCAAGCGAACCGCCGAACCGGCCGGTCCGGCCGGCCCGCGCTGCCCGCGCGCCGCCGCGCGGCCACCGCGCGGCCAAGGGCGTCGCGCCCCCAGGGAAGGTCACGCGTGCTCCGCGCGCACAAGGGCCTATGTGCGCGCCACCAGCGCGCCAGAGGTGCAGGAGGTGTAAACTTTCCTTCCATGGCGATTTTCTTGCCAAAAATCCGACCTCCATCAATGGCAAGTCGATCACAACAATGGGGAAGGGCATAAGATCAGATTTGGGGCGCCCCTCCCCCTCACTCTCAGAAAACCTAACCCTAAACACCTCCAAAACTCCTCTCCAAGTCGAAACCTCTCCGAACTCACTTTCCGGCAAGAATTCCGGCGACGGCAAGGCGAAAGGAACCAAGCCCTGCCCTCTAGATTCTTGGTAAGCTATTGTACAAAGTTTTAGTTCGTCCATATGTCTCAGAAACTCGGATTCTAACCCTTTTTCCTTACTACGATTTCACGTCGGAAAACGAACGAAAAGCGATCGGAGAAGTTGGCCGTTCGTCGTGACCCTAGGACGTCCGGAAACCCAATCCAGCGACCCTATTCTCTAACTAAGTAAGTTAAAACCTTACTCACAAATTTTCGTGGTTGTTTGTTGTTTAAATCTCGAGATATAGGCTTGTAACAAAAATCGGTTTTCAAAAACCCTATTTTCGTCCAATTTTAAAGACTCGCCAAAAACTCGACCTTCGGGAATTCAAACCGAAAACTTTTCAACATAAAAGTTGTTCCTAACACCTTTATCTATCTTGTGTCCAAATTTCAGCCATTGACATTAAGTTTTGCTATCCCAATTTTCGCCATGAACTTTCTGTATCAAACCGAACTATTTAAATCTGTGACAGATTCCTTCATTCAACTTGATGCATGTTTTTCACCCATTTTTCGAATGATTTAACTTTGCATTCCTAAACAAAAGTTGTAGATAATTGTGTCTAGATTATGCCTATAAAATTTCACGAATTTTGGTGTTCATTTGATATGTCAAACGGCCAAGTTTTTAGAACTGTTTTGAATTCGTTTTAAGGGCCATGAGTATGCAGTGAGTTGCACTCGATTTTTGAGTACCAAGAATTCATTATTTCCAAAAACTTAAAACATGAAAGTTGTTCCTTAATGTGTCGTGTAGTTACTGTAAAAATTTCACATCGATTGGTTTTGAAATGAATTTTTAATCGGCGTTGCACGAACCTGTGACGAAAACAGTTTTTAAGACATAAGTTATTCTTTGCAATAAACTCAAATTTCAACTCACTTCGGAACCTTATTTCCAAAAACTTAAAACATGAAAGTTGTTCGTGTGTGTGTTTTTGAATTACTGGCCAAGTTTCAGAATTTTTGGAGAAAGGACGAATTTTAAATTAAGAAAGGCGTAAACTGCCTCGAATAGGATTTTTCGAACTTGAGAAAACTCGAACTATGAAAACGCGATATCGATTATTTGATAACTTTGAAATACGAACTTTCGAAAAATCCCGTTCACTAGGCTGAGCCGATCTTCATACTATCATTATCTTTGAGACTGCCTCGTTAGTGGTCTCCTTACTATCTGAGATTGCCTCGTTAGTGATCTCGCGCGCTGTATTTGTGGATCGCCTCGTTCGTGGTCCTGCTATCTTTGTGGATCGCCTCGTTAGTGGTCCTACTATCTTTGAGACTGCCTCGTTAGTGGTCTCCCATTGTTTGAACTGCCTCGTTAGTGGTCCTACTATCTTTTGAGACTGCCTCGTTAGTGGTCTCCTTACTATGCCAAAACGGCAGTTGTGCACATGGCCTGCCAAATCGGCAGTGGGAAATACACGGCCTGCCCGAGTGGTAGTGAAACCGTTTGAAAGGCCTGTCAAACGACAGTTGATATACATGCCTGTCAAATTGACAGTAGATACACACGGCTTGCCGAAATGGCAATCGAGATACATGGCTAGCCAAAACGGCAGTCAATACTGATATGGCTGCGGCCGCCGGTTCACCGGCTAACTGATTATGATCTTTTGAGATTGCCTCGTTAGTGATCTCTCTTGTGTGGTGTCCTCTTCTTAGTTGCGGGATAAAATATAAAAGACTTGTGTGAGTGTTGATTACGCTTAAATCTTTTGTATCATGTTTTTAAATTACGCATTTAAATTACGTCATTAAATTATGCCTTTAAATTCCGCCTTTAAAATTTAGTCTTTTAAATTATGCATTGCCGTCTTGAATAAATTAAACATGTTTTCCGCTGCGAGTAAAATATGGATTTTTTTAAAGTAATGCATGACAAGTGAATCTTTGGATTTAAACACATGTAACCCCTTAAATTGCTTTGTAAGGGCTTAACTTACTCAGTATTTTATATACTGATAAACCCCGTTGTTCATTTTCCCATTACAGAGTACGGAGCATGATCATGCATCGGGATCACTTTGGGTATTTAATTATTTGTTCTACATGACGCATACGGGCTTGTTAACCCGAGTTTTGGCCATGTCGGCCCTGTATTTAATTTCCGCTGCAACCTATTATTTTTATTATAATGTATGGATGATATTACATTATCATTTTTAAGTAATTCCGGACTTGCTTTTAAAACTTTTTCCAACACCTATAGCCTTGCATCTCTTTAGCAAGCTCGGAGGAACCGTGTCTTGATAGGGAGGTGTGGCGGTGGCACCCCGGCCTGGGTTATCAAATCCGGGGTGTTACAGAGTGGTATCAGAGCCCGGAAATATTTTTAAATTATTATTATTTCTGGCCAATATAGAGGCCCAAGAATTTTTAAACAAATATTAATATTATTTTTAAGTCTTTAAGTACCATTATTATTATTTAAATTTTAAGTTTCATTTCCATGGAACAAAATTTATTTGAAACCCATGGAAAATATTTACATATGCATAGAAATTTTTCCAACAAGTTTTTAAAGTCACGAAAATATTTTTCGGGGTTGGGGTAGCATTGTATAAAGCATACATGCATTCGCATACATACATACATGAATATCGCGCTATTTTTTTTTTTTTTATGTGAATTAGCAGTGTCAAAACTCTTACCTTCAAATTGGTCATGACCTTGACTTAGAAGCGTTTGCTTTAAACTAATTCTGCCTCAGTCTTATAATTTGATCACCTAAGTTTAGCATTCTCCTATCTATTACCTCTTTCCAATCCTACCTTATAGATTTTCTTGAACGCTAACTTGCCTTAGATTAGAAACTCATCTTCACGTGCGTTGATAACAGAGAATGGCACCTAAGGGAAAATCGAGAAAGGAAATCCCAAACAACACTAACGCTGACCTCCCCAACACACCGAACAATAATGAGATCCCTCAGAGCATAGGAGGGCGAGTGCCTCATGTTCCCAACAATATGGATGAGCGTCTAAGGACTGTCGAGGAAGTTCTCGTAGTATTAGGAAATGCTGAAGTGCAACGTGCACAAGCGGGTGTACCACCACCGGTAACCCGGGTCAACTACTTAGCCTTGGTAAACCCTTACCAACCACCCCGCTACGCCGGCGAAGAGGACCCGGCTCAGCTAGAGGAATGGATACGGACGTTCGACAAGCTGTTGAATGCCGTAAAGTGTCCCGACGGGGAAAAGGTTCACGTAGCTTCATACTACCTAGGAGGCGAGGCGGATGATTGGTGGCAAGTCACCCAAGGGAAACGTGCAAAGTACGACGAGCCCTACACATGGTCAGAATTCACGGATCTGCTTAGGGATCATTTTTATCCCATGAGCATGAAGGCTGCTATGTATGAGGAATTTCTGACACTGAGGCAAGGAGGAAAGACGGTCCAAGAATACTATAACCGTTTCAAGGAGTTGGTGCGGTTCGCGCCGAGACTGGTGCCAACTGATGTAGAGAAGGCACAGAAGTTCGAGACGGGACTGAACTTATCTATTAGAGAGGTGATCACGGGCGAGCACTATCTTGACCTACAAGCTGTGTATGATCGTGCAGTAGCGGTTGCACGAGTTCAAGGACTGAAACAGAAACCGGTAGGTGGGACTAAGCAAGGACCACAAGGACGATACAAGAGGAATAAGGACCATTCCCGTAGAAACTTGGACCGACCACATCAAAACGACAATGGACGAAACAAGGGGATAGTCTTCAACCATGGCGACTATGCACCACCAT
This sequence comes from Hygrophila difformis, assembly GCA_030278955.1. Classification (NCBI taxonomy): domain Eukaryota; kingdom Viridiplantae; phylum Streptophyta; class Magnoliopsida; order Lamiales; family Acanthaceae; genus Hygrophila; species Hygrophila difformis. The sequence continues at coordinate 29,983,648 of JAOANR010000007.1, read as the reverse complement.
GTCCAAAGTGTGGTAAACCACACTATGCGAGAGGATGCCCTCAGCCTGGAGCATGCCTTCGGTGCGGTCGACATGGTCATCGGCTGCGTGACTGCCGGACGCGAATAGGAAACATCAACAGGAGAGAGGACGTGACCACGCGGTCCAAGCAACCATAAGAAGATTTCAAGTATCGATAACTGCATTTATTTGAGATCGATTTGACGAATTGTATCCAAACAAAAATAAACAAATTCAGATTGTTTTGAACTACGTTATGACTTGATCCCTTCACGGGGTACGTAGGCAACTTGGAAATTTCAATTCTGGGTTCAGTCAAATAATAGCAAACAACAACACACATTAATACAATCACGCAACCAAACAATGTCCGAGCTCGCGAGGAGCTAACGCCCAACTTCGAGGACGAAGTTGATTCCTAAGGGGGAGAGGATGTAACACCCGAGAACTTTAATTCACGTTCAAAGGAATGGAATAAATTTCTTGTGGAAGACGTTTATCCTTAAGGAAAGTAGATGGAAATACCCCAACATTAAATTGAGCCCAAAAGAAAGCGAGGGCGCAACTTCGGGGACGAAGTTGATTCTTAAGGGGGGTAGACTGTAATACCCGGGGTTTTTACAACGCCCAAAGAAACGAAATAAAATTTATTTCCGAGAAGAAAATAATTTATTACAATAAATTATTGCTCGGAAATGGCGTGACCGATAAATTCAAAGAATTCGAACCCAAATTTTGGTCAAGTCGAAATGGAATGAAAGAGGGAAAGGAAGCCCGAAGATATTCCATGGATTAATCCTAAAGAATTGGAATTAAATTCAAGAAGGAAAAGAATTTTAATTCCAAGAACCCGTGAAGTCGGAAATAATTTAATTAGATAAATTACTACACGGGAGTCGAAAGACGATGAATTCAAACTCGACGGATTCAAGGTTTCGAATATGCAATTCATTGGAGTCAAAATAAAATTTAGAAAGGAATCGTAACCCCGGAAATGACCCGAAAAGTCGAACCGAAAACGTAGGGGATAGAAACCCGATCGAGAAAAGAAGGAAAGACCCGACGGAGCAAGCGAACCGCCGAACCGGCCGGTCCGGCCGGCCCGCGCTGCCCGCGCGCCGCCGCGCGGCCACCGCGCGGCCAAGGGCGTCGCGCCCCCAGGGAAGGTCACGCGTGCTCCGCGCGCACAAGGGCCTATGTGCGCGCCACCAACGCGCCAGAGGTGCAGGAGGTGTAAACTTTCCTTCCATGGCGATTTTCTTGCCAAAAATCCGACCTCCATCAATGGCAAGTCGATCACAACAATGGGGAAGGGCATAAGATCAGATTTGGGGCGCCCCTCCCCCTCACTCTCAGAAAACCTAACCCTAAACACCTCCAAAACTCCTCTCCAAGTCGAAACCTCTCCGAACTCACTTTCCGGCAAGAATTCCGGCGACGGCAAGGCGAAAGGAACCAAGCCCTGCCCTCTAGATTCTTGGTAAGCTATTGTACAAAGTTTTAGTTCGTCCATATGTCTCAGAAACTCGGATTCTAACCCTTTTTCCTTACTACGATTTCACGTCGGAAAACGAACGAAAAGCGATCGGAGAAGTTGGCCGTTCGTCGTGACCCTAGGACGTCCGGAAACCCAATCCAGCGACCCTATTCTCTAACTAAGTAAGTTAAAACCTTACTCACAAATTTTCGTGGTTGTTTGTTGTTTAAATCTCGAGATATAGGCTTGTAACAAAAATCGGTTTTCAAAAACCCTATTTTCGTCCAATTTTAAAGACTCGCCAAAAACTCGACCTTCGGGAATTCAAACCGAAAACTTTTCAACATAAAAGTTGTTCCTAACACCTTTATCTATCTTGTGTCCAAATTTCAGCCATTGACATTAAGTTTTGCTATCCCAATTTTCGCCATGAACTTTCTGTATCAAACCGAACGATTTAAATCTGTGACAGATTCCTTCATTCAACTTGATGCATGTTTTTCACCCATTTTTCGAATGATTTAACTTTGCATTCCTAACAAAAGTTGTAGATAATTGTGTCTAGATTATGCCTATAAAATTTCACGAATTTTGGTGTTCATTTGATATGTCAAACGGCCAAGTTTTTAGAACTGTTTTGAATTCGTTTTAAGGGCCATGAGTATGCAGTGAGTTGCACTCGATTTTTGAGTACCAAGAATTCATTATTTCCAAAAACTTAAAACATGAAAGTTGTTCCTTAATGTGTCGTGTAGTTACTGTAAAAATTTCACATCGATTGGTTTTGAAATGAATTTTTAATCGGCGTTGCACGAACCTGTGACGAAAACAGTTTTTAAGACATAAGTTATTCTTTGCAATAAACTCAAATTTCAACTCACTTCGGACCTTATTTCCAAAAACTTAAAACATGAAAGTTGTTCGTGTGTGTGTTTTTGAATTACTGGCCAAGTTTCAGAATTTTTGGAGAAAGGACGAATTTTAAATTAAGAAAGGCGTAAACTGCCTCGAATAGGATTTTTCGAACTTGAGAAAACTCGAACTATGAAAACGCGATATCGATTATTTGATAACTTTGAAATACGAACTTTCGAAAAATCCCGTTCACTAGGCTGAGCCGATCTTCATACTATCATTATCTTTGAGACTGCCTCGTTAGTGGTCTCCTTACTATCTGAGATTGCCTCGTTAGTGATCTCGCGCGCTGTATTTGTGGATCGCCTCGTTAGTGGTCCTGCTATCTTTGTGGATCGCCTCGTTAGTGGTCCTACTATCTTTGAGACTGCCTCGTTAGTGGTCTCCCATTGTTTGGACTGCCTCGTTAGTGGTCCTACTATCTTTTGAGACTGCCTCGTTAGTGGTCTCCTTACTATGCCAAAACGGCAGTTGTGCACATGGCCTGCCAAATCGGCAGTGGGAAATACACGGCCTGCCCGAGTGGTAGTGAAACCGTTTGAAAGGCCTGTCAAACGACAGTTGATATACATGCCTGTCAAATTGACAGTAGATACACACGGCTTGCCGAAATGGCAATCGAGATACATGGCTAGCCAAAACGGCAGTCAATACTGATATGGCTGCGGCCGCCGGTTCACCGGCTAACTGATTATGATCTTTTGAGATTGCCTCGTTAGTGATCTCTCTTGTGTGGTGTCCTCTTCTTAGTTGCGGGATAAAATATAAAAGACTTGTGTGAGTGTTGATTACGCTTAAATCTTTTGTATCATGTTTTTAAATTACGCATTTAAATTACGTCATTAAATTATGCCTTTAAATTCCGCCTTTAAAATTTAGTCTTTTAAATTATGCATTGCCGTCTTGAATAAATTAAACATGTTTTCCGCTGCGAGTAAAATATGGATTTTTTTAAAGTAATGCATGACAAGTGAATCTTTGGATTTAAACACATGTAACCCCTTAAATTGCTTTGTAAGGGCTTAACTTACTCAGTATTTTATATACTGATAAACCCCGTTGTTCATTTTCCCATTACAGAGTACGGAGCATGATCATGCATCGGGGATCACTTTGGGTATTTAATTATTTGTTCTACATGACGCATACGGGCTTGTTAACCCGAGTTTTGGCCATGTCGGCCCTGTATTTAATTTCCGCTGCAACCTATTATTTTTATTATAATGTATGGATGATATTACATTATCATTTTTAAGTAATTCCGGACTTGCTTTTAAAACTTTTTCCAACACCTATAGCCTTGCATCTCTTTAGCAAGCTCGGAGGAACCGTGTCTTGCTAGGGAGGTATGGCGGTGGCACCCCGGCCTGGGTTATCAAATCCGGGGTGTTACAATATATGCCAATGTTATCTAATAATTATTGTAGTAATAGAATATGTGGGTTTTTATCCAAATTCACAGATAGTGGCGTCTGAGATGACGGCGGCAACTATCATTTGAGGCAATTCACTATCTAAAATTCATCCCACCTGAAATGATCAGGACCTGGATAGCAGATGTTTGCAGTCCGGATTATCCTGATTATTTTTGTCATCTTTTTAGCCAAATAAATTCTTCTCATCTCCGGCTATTTCATCTCTGTGTTTCACATTCTGTCTAAACCCACCTTATATTTTGGGTTATTTTATTTTACACTTCTCTATAAATTTATGCATGATATTACTATGTAGATAGTGTGGTCATATTATTTTGGGATCCTTCCCTTGGAACTAGAAGTCTTGATTTAAATCAGATGTTCCATAATAAATTTCCAACAAAAATTCCTTTATAAAATCCGGATCTGAGTAAGGGATAAACTCAACAGTTATGACTAATTCATATCCGACTGGGGGTTGATTTTGGGAAAATAGAAGCAGAGTCAACGATTAGGTCTCGCCTAGACTGAAAGGATCTGTGTTTTAATTGAGAGTCTAGTACCTGATAGGGAATGATTTTCAGATTTGTTATTTTCCAAAATTGCTGTTTGTTGGAAATCTTGTATTAAATATTGCACTGGGTCAGATTCCACTTGGATTCCGGTAAGGTGTAATAGATAATACTAGAGGAACAACATCCGGGCCTTGGTTATTTTCTAAGGTAGGGTTGAGTATTCTCTCAACTGCTATTTTCTTCTGCCAAAGCCTATTTTTGAGTCCTGAGTGAGTGCATCCGGAACGAACTAATTTATTAGTTTGTTTCATTAGTTTGTATCTCATAACCACCCGACGGGAAGTGAACACTGCGAGCTGTTCACCGAGATTAGGGAATTCTTGATCCACACCCAGTCATTCTGACTGTGGGCTTTCTTTTACTACCATGGTCAAACTTTCAAAAACCTCCGAGTGATAGGACTTTAAATGCTTTCTTTATCGCTTTCTTTTAAATGCTTTCGTTAGAGGTCACTCGGTTGTATTGAGAGTTGTGTAACTGCTACTAGGACTGATAGTTAAGGGATAGTTCAGGGCTTGATTAGAATCTTCGGGTGTGACATGGGGGAATGATAGCAGTACTTGCCACTTCAATAAATGATTTGTCAGGTGTTGCTTGTCCACCACAGATGAATAACATGCCTCTACACGGCCGTGTGAGGGCAGTTGTGAGTCTGTGGTATCTTAGATTTTGTTGTCTCAAGAGCATGTAAACTCTCACTGCAAGTACCTGTCTGTTAAAGGGAACATGGTATAGAGAACATGAGAGTTAGCTAACTGATGGATTATCCCAAGCTAAGATCTGTGAATTAAAATGGAAGTTTAATTGTGTTTCATCTGAATCTTGTCCAATCTTTATTCTTTTCTTCCTGTCTCTTCTGTCTCATTTTAAATCTGCTTTCTTAGAATAATTTTAATCGCTTTCTTAGAATAATTCTATTGCTTTCTTAGATTAAATTTAATTCGCTTTCTAGAATAATTTTATCTGTTTTATTTTAATTGCTTTCATAGCCTAATTTAAATTCTGTCAAGTAGTTGTTAGTCATTTCGCACACTTGAATCGAGTAACCGAGTGGAAAATCTTAATAAATGACGTGGGCCCTGCTTCTATCGCACATCCTCCAGTGAACGATCCGGTCTTACTATAAATTACTGCAATTTTTGACACCGTGCGCTTTCGGGGGCACAGTTTCTTAAACACGAGCAATAAAAACATGACTACTTATAAATATATCCCTAATCACAACCCCGCCATCATAAATTGATTTCATTAAATAAAATTTAAACCAGGATCATGATTCTTCGGAAAATACTCATGTAGTGGGAATCAGTCAAAAGTTTCATGGGAGGAAATCTTATGACAGGGATTGATGAGAAGTATCATGGCATATTTGCCGGGGATCCTCAGTGTGACAGGCTGAAGGTCAATTTATCCCGGCTGTGCCATGAGATTTGTCAACATTTCATGACAGAGAGGACCCCAGCGCCATTCGAAACCAAAGCACCATACTTGAGTAATAAAAAAAAAACTATTAAGCTTAATATATATATCCCTAAACCCCTTCCCGTAAATCATAACTCTTTTCATGTAATAAATCTAACCTGGTATATTTTAGAAAATGCTCGTGGGACGGAAATTGTCAAAAGTTTCATGGCGCCGTTGCCGGGGAGGATGCAGCGTCGTTTATTAAGAGGATTACACTCCTGATTACTCCTAGATTAGCTTAGATCAGTCTAGTTTAGTGTAATATATCGAATCAAGAACAGAAAAAGTACCCTCAAGATTAATTGAACATTTAGAGTACCAAGACTCTAAATGTGAGGATGTTGAACTGAGGAGAAAACCTAACCTAATGGGTATTTATCTGTCTTGCAGGAAATTCGGAACCACCCAAAAAGAAGGAGCAGAAAAAGCAAGGAAAACCAGGTTCTTGGTTGGGAAAATTCCACAAATCTGAGAAATTATTTTCGGAATTTAAAGAAATTTAAGATCCGGAATAAATCTTGCAGATAAATGGAACTGACCCAACCTAATTTTATGCAAGTAGATTATTTTAAATAATGGCCCAATGATTTGAATTTACTTGGACTGAATTCACTCAGGTCCAACTCAAATAAAATGGACGCAGACCCAACATCACACTCGGGCCCAGTCCGTTGAAAATTTGAAAATTCAAAAAGTTTGTCGCGGAATGACCATTTTGTCGCGGAACAACGTTCCGCGACCAAGTGCCACTCCGCGACAAAGTTCTCCTTATCATCAAACCTTGTTTGTCCTTGTCGCGGAGTGATCATTTTGTTGCGATGCCCAGCATCGCGCCCATGTGCAAATTCCGCGACAAAATTATACTCATCCCTGAACTCTGTTTGTCTTTGTCGCGGAACACTTTGTCGCGGAGCATGACTCCGCGACAGAGTCCCTATTCCGCGACACGGGCACACCACTCCCATTCTCCCTTGCCACTTTGTCGCGGTACACTTTGTCGCGGTGCATGACTCCGCGACAAAGTCCCATATTCCACGACACCTTTAATGTCGCCGAGCCTGGTCGCGTAATCCTGTTCCGCGACCATGGGCTAGGGTTCCGCGACTGGCCCATTAGTATTTAAGCCTCTCCACCTCCCTCTTCTTCCACACGCTCCCACACTTAGAAATTTTCGGAAAATCTCTCGTGCGCGAAACCGCCTCTCCCGAAGCACACCACCGTGTTCTTCGCACACTCACACCACCAAACTCGGGGGAAACTCTGTCCGAATTTCGCAAAACCAATGGAACCCTCGTCTTCGTCGTCCCCTAAGAAAGCCGAGCCTTGGTAAGTGCCTTTCTTGACTGTTCTTGTGCACCCATTGCCCTTGTTTTCGCATCTTGGCGGTTTCGAGGATTTTTATGTTCTGGAACTTGAAAAGTGTATGAGTATATGTTGTTGGGGACTTTTGTGCTCACCCGAGTTCGATTTTAGGATTATGTGGTTTGGGCGTGTTGGATTTTGATTCCATGTTTATTACTGTAATGACCGAGCATGATTTAGAGGAAGGGGGAGTGTTGTTTTGTGTTTTGGATGCATATGGGAATCCGGTTTGGCAGTGGTAAATTTCACCATTGATGGGTTTTGAGTTAGTAGGGTTCTTAGGTGTCCTTTTGTTAAATCCTGTTTTACCTTTGCCCATCTTGTGAACCCTTGTATTTTGGACACATATGAATCCGGAAGCCTGAAATTTGAAAACTGTTGAGCATTTGGTTGTTTTGGAATAGCTTGATGTTATTGGGTGGCCTCAACAGTTTGTGACTTAAAAAGCATGCTGGGTTCATTTCATTCCATGATTTAGAGCAGTTGAGCATGCTAAACTGTTTGATCTTCTGTTTTTGATAAGTAGAGGTATGATCTTGTGTTTCAGCTTGCTATGTTCATGAGTATTGCATGCCAAGATGATCATTTAATGTCTTTTCCTGTTTTGGTATGTCCGTGTATGTGTGCTGCAGAATTGAAAAAAAAAAAAAATGAGTGTTTGTATTATTTTGGCATGACCGAGCACCAATCCCCTTTCAGCAGTTCACTTTTCCACTAAAAAACAAACATAGTACTAGGAATTTTGGGTTGACAAATGTGTTTTTGTTCCCAATGGAACTAAAGAGTGTGAGTTAAGTAGCAGTATTTTGCCACCTCAACTGCTACCTTTTTACAAAAATCCAAAAATGGGACCACACACATCCCACTTTTCATTAAATAAAATCAAGTCAACCTTTTCAAAAATTAAAAATAGTGTTTGCATTTTCTTGAACGTTTTAACTGTCCAACGACAGTCCAAACAATCCGGAAATAGCGAATCCATCCCGCCATGCCTCCATTGCACATTCCATTTTCGAGCCATCCATTTCACCACCATCAGTTCATTCCATTTTCAACAAGTGCCTCGAGCTTGTTTAATAAAATTGGAAAAGCAACCTTTTTGGGCCCAATAACCTACTAAAAAATTCTCTAAGTCCAATGACTTAGACCTTTTTAAATTAATTAGTGGCATCCGCCTTATAATAATGTTTTGAGTATTAATCAAATAAATCACATTTCGAGCAAAGCTCAAAATGTGAGGATGTTGATTTTTGGCTCGAAACTCAAAAAAATACATAAAAACTTGATTGGAATTAATACTCTCTATATTTTTCAGGAATGAATTAGTGATTAAGTCAGCTATTGGATTGCCCGATTGCACTCTGCATCAGGCAGCAGTAGAAGCATCTGCAAACAGGACTCAGATTAAGAAGCTCAGGGAAGCTTTGATAAGCGTGTACAGTGTTCCACTGGACCAGGGTACTGAAGCTGAGCTGTCATTGAGGCCCGGATGGGACGTAAAAATCCCCCCTGAAGATAGATCAACCGCTCTGACAAACATAGAAAGGGATTTCTCCCATCACATGCTGAAGTTTTGGGAACTAATGACAGACCATGCTCCGCATGATTCCATAATGACACCCGAAGTGCATTTGGAAAGAATCACGCTGAAGTTCCAAATACATACAGCTGTCTGGCAACGTCATCTAGAAGATGGAACAGTGGGAATCGATATCTCAAACTATGATATACTCATTCCCGACCAGCCCATAGACCCACAAGTGCGATTGCAGTTCGTGGAAAGACCTTTACCGGTAAGCCTGATACTGTCAAAGGGAGCCATTTCAATGCATGAAGCTTTCCCTTGCATTTGGAACCCGAGGTTATTTGATAACATGGGAAGAGAAGAGTAGAGATGGGTGGCCAGGCAGGCTAAGCTAAGGCATCGGGAGATGAGTTACAACCTGCGCCACAAACTGAGGAGAATTGAGGAGTTCAACACAGAAAGGAACTCCACCATGATAAACAAGTTTAGAGAAGCAATCAATGCAGCTCGAAAAGAATGGCACGAAATGGCACTTCTGTGGGGGCAGGGCAAGGGTTTCATAACACAAGAAAGATTGGATGAAGGATTGACCTTGCCAGATGAGGATAATTTTGAGACAATTTTCATAAACAAGCGGTTTGGCCAGACAAGACCAGCGGAAAAGGGAACTCAAGCGGACCCTGGATTTCCCGAGCACATCAGAGAACTAAGGGAAAAAGCCCTTTATGAGGTGCAGCACCACAATTGGTCAGTACTGACCAAAAAGAAGGTGCAGCTCAGATTTATGACCGAGGCTGAAGCAAAGGAATATCTGACGTTTGACAAAGCACAGATGATGACCTATGTGACAGAAGAGCTAGAAAGAGACATGATCAACACCATGATGGAGCAATATAGGACCTCATATCTTGAACTCCTCATGGAAATGGATAGAGAAGCCTTGAGGTATGGGAAGGAAGGAAACAAGACAAAGGTCATGCACTATGACCACAAAGTCAGGCGCCTGTTTTGCACACGGATTAAGGAGGCTTGGGAACTTAAACTGGTTCGGGTAACAAGTCAGACATTCGTGCATGATTATCTGAGATTCGCACACAAACTGTTTGGAACTCAAGAAGCCCAGGAAGATCCAGAGGACCCAGATGCTGAGATTGATGCTTATTTTTCCACCCCTCCTGAGGCCAACCCACAGCCTACCCAGCCAGCAGCACAAGCTTCGGCTTTGCCGCCTAGAGGGCAGACTGACGTGCAAGAAGTTGATACGTCCGAGCCAGTGGTGCAACAAGAAGCAACCCGGACTCCAACGCAGCCAGCTCAATCTGAAGTACCAGCACCTGCCACCACTAAGGCACCCATACAGCCCGAGAAAACCTCCACTACTGTTGTTACATCTGAAGGTCATCAGCCAGCACCTCAACCGGGAACGAGGAGAAGGTTGATAAAGTCCGCTGACAAGGATAAACCAGCAAGAGCTCCGGAAAAGAAAGTGGAGATCAATGAACCCGAACCAACTGTTAGGAAAGTGGCAGAGCCCACGGATCCTAAGGACAAGGGTAAAAAGCCGATGCCGCCACCACCCCCGAAAAAGAAGCATCAAGTGGCATTCGATGCTGAGCTAGCCAGAAAAATGCACAATGATGAACTTGCATTAGCTGGTTTGCTGGATCAAGTAACAGGTGGTTCGGGAGTAGAGAAGGTGACTGAGGAAGAACGCGTGGCAATGGAAAAGAAAGCTGCAGAGGAAGAGCAGATCGGAAAGAATATCCAGCAGACAAAGGATGAAGAAACTGCCAGAAAGATGCAGGCTGAGCTGGAAAGCAGGAAATCTGGAGAGGCTGAACAGGGTGATGAGGAAGACTTCGAGCTGAAGATCACTGGAGAAGTGCAGGGGCATGGATTGAAAATTAAAGAAGAACAACCTCCTGCATGGACTGGCCCCACTGCACATGATGCTGAGACTATCCGGGGAGATATTAGGAAAAGGCTTAACGAACAGATCGAAGCAAGGATTGATAGAGGAGAAGGGCCTGAACAAATCCGTCATCACACAGAAGCATCACGAATCATTGATCCTCTTGTTGGCTCGGCCAGAATTGAGGCAGTCATCACTAAAGAAGGATCATCGCATCAAGCTGAACAACCCCAAGGCTCGCACGAGTCCATTGATCCAGCAGCATTGGCAAAAACATTGGAAGAACAGCCAGACGACCATCTCATGGCCTCTGCGCTTAAGGAAAAGGTTCAAGGAATTATGAACGAAGCTGCAGGTGGGGAGAATGTTGAACCTGAGGAGGGAGCAGATCCCATTTCGCTTTCTGATTTGGTAAAAGAGAGAGTTGTTGAACTGGAAGAAGCTGAGAAAAAGCGAAAGGCTAGAGAGGAAGATGATGCCACTGAACGCGAGGAAGCTCGGCAGGAGGAGCAAGAATTCATGAACCAGATGGCGCCTATTTTGCAACGTCCAGTTGAACAAGCTGCAAGAATTAGGGAGGAGGAGGAGGTTGAGGAGGAATTCGGAAATGAAACAGCTCGTGGAGAAGGAGAGCCAAGTCAGAGGGGAGATGAGGCTGAACCAAGGGATGACCAGCCACAGGAGGGAGACGATCAAACAGACTGGCACACGAGCGACGACGAATCTGTCGGATCCATTCGACCAGTCGAGTTTTGGTCTGAGAATACTGTAAGGCAAAGAATGGGCGTTTCAAAGGAATATGGGAAGAAAAAGTTAAGTGAAGAACAGGTTCAAATCAAGTTCAATGGCAACAAAGAGAATGCAGAAAAGTATAAGAAGTTGCAGAAGATGATAGTGCCAGATAAAGGGTTCAGACCCGATGCGTTGTCGCACCCCACTGTTGAGACTTTCTACAGAAATCAAGAGTGGGGTAACTTCATGCTGCATCACGGCGAAGATGGCTTCGTGGAACTAACAAAGGAATTCTTCTGCAACATTGATAACGATGCCAGAACAACATGGATTCGTGGACAAGTGATTAACATTGCACCTGACTGGCTGAATCAGTTCTTCGGGACTCCAGATATCCAAAGTGAATTTCCCCCTGATGAGATCATGACAAAGAGAGCCAAAACGAGTGAATATGCGAAGTATGCAACCTTGGCTAACAGCATGACAAGTGTGACCGCCCCTGGACACACATTCAATGCAAAATGGCTGCGGATACAGTTCATGCCAACTTATGAGTTCTACATGTCCAAGATCCGGCCCAACTCGCATCCGCACACCACATCTGGAAATGTGCTAATGTGATTTGCAAGAATGTGGAGCGGAGCAAAACTAAATATAGGGAGGCATGTATTCGAGGTGATGATAACCCGGATAAAGGATAGACAGGTGCTATGCTATCCGAATCTGATTAGGAGAATCTGCATAGCTCAGGGAGTTGATTTGAGCGCTTTTGAAGGTGACACAGTGGTGAAAGTAAACCCACCTATCAGTGTGCCGAGACTTCCCCTGTGTGAGAGTATCAAATATTCCCTTCCCCAACTGTTCGTCAGAGGAGATTCAGACGCTCAATCCTCTTTCGTATCAGGTGGGCAGACATCAAGAAAACGAAAGAGGCAGCCCAAGACAAAGAAGGGAACACAGAAAACCTGTGCTGATGCAGGACCTTCGAATGTTCAAGAGGAGCCTCCTGCGGACCAAGAACGGACAGAGATTCCAATTCCACCTCCGACTCAACCTCAACCTCAGATGCCTCCTCAAAGCCAGAACGTATCTCAATTCCCTGCTGATTCCCAAACGATTGAGATGGTGAGCAGAATGAGTCAATCTATGCTCGAGGGAATGAAGTCCATGACTGATGTAATTATGGCAAGCCAAGAGGAACAGCAGAAAAGGGCAGAAGAGGAGCGTGAAGAGCGTAGGAGAGAAAAGGAAGAGAAACGGAAGGAGAAGCAGGAGAAGGAAAGGAAAGAGGCGGAATTCAGGCAAATGATGATGGAAAGGGAAGAGCGCATGCATAGAGAAAGAGTGGAGAGTGAAGAAAAGCAGCGCAAGATGATGGAAACACTGATGCAAGCACTCATCAGTCAACTCCCCAAGCCACCCCCACCTCCATCAGATGTAGCAGAGCCGTCGAATCAGCCAGGAGAGAAAGCAGATTAATTATGTAATTGTCATTTCAATCGAGCATAATTGTAAATATCATATAAGAGAATTTCATTTTCCTTGTGCAAAATCGTTCTGATTGCAATGGAATCTCTTGTAATTGATATCATTCACTGTTTTAATTTTGGAATTTTGCAGTCCAAACAATTTTATTCTTGAAAAGATGTCTGCACAGTCCAAGATGAATAAGTGACTGTCAGGCCAAAAATATGCTGTGGACATACTCAGTATGTCAGCAGTGCCTCTTTACTGCTTTAAATTAAATGACCAGCAAAAATATGCATAAACTTGCTCTAAATTCACATGTTGAATTTAGGTTTGTGATTAAATTTTCAAACTTTTAAATTGAGATAATATAATTGAGAACATGCATGACATGAATTCCTAAAGTTTTGAGCTATAAAAATTTAATGATGCGATCAGCTTATTGGGTAATAAATCTGCATGTTAGAGATTTTGATTGAATAAATTGTTAGAATTAAGCTTTGATTAAATTTGAGAATATTGTATGACATGAATCAACCCAACCTTGTGAGATTTGAGCCATGAGTCATTTTTACTCATTCATTTTCTTTGATGTGTGAATCATTTTGATTAAAGGAAACTAGAACTTGCAATTGGGACCGATTCAAGACCATGCCATATTCCCGAAATCGAGCATATGATCGAGGCACTTAGAAAAACCCAAATTTTTGGCCTTCGTTTGAAATCCAAACCCAAAAATATTTTCCCCTTAGGATTAACCACTTTGAGCCTTAAGCCTAATTTTTCTTTGAAGCCCTCTATATTATTCCTAGCCTTCTAAAAGACCAAGAAATTCAAACCCAAGTGTGCAAGGATGAACTATATCAAAGGCATTAAATTTATGATCATCAAAAATGATTAATCGGTATTCTATAAACCGATTCAAAAAAAAAAAAAAGAGAGAGAAAGTTGAATGTCGTTCAACAACAATAAATTGCAAACGACAAGCAATTAGACAATAGTCTAAAGTCACGCAATAGGAAGAAAAGCAAAAGAGAGAAAAATATTGATGATCATAAATTTTAATAAAAATGCCAAGTCATGATAGATTAGTTCTTGCCACTTCTTAGCCCAATTATTCCCCTTTCCTACCCAATGTTACAACCGTACGCCCCGTTATAACCCTTAAATAAGACCTCGTGATCTCGATTTGAAGAAATGAGCCGGTGGCGAGTTGGTCTGATTGCAAGCATATGGGACAATTTAATTAAAATTGATTATGAGCGTTCACCGACTGAACCCCAATTGAGAGTGAGTGATCTTTCCGATTCTCTTATAAGTGAGGCTCTGTTTCAATAAGAATGTTCATGTCATGCCTTAATTCTAATTTTTAATCTTTGCATCCTTCAAACATGATATTCATGAAGGAGTGATAATAATGTTTGATTTGTAGACCCGATGTAGTGAGCAAGTATCATTTCATTAAACACTGCAATCAAGGGAATTCAATGCTTGTAATTTTTGATTGTCTTATCCCAATCCATAAAGGATGTGATTTATGAAGCCACGAAAATGAATTGAATATGTAGAGTCCGTGTTCTTAGGAACATTGACTCTGACTGCTCGGGGACGATCAGTATTAAATGTGAGGATGTTGATAATGGCCAGAAATGACCATTATTTTCAATCCATTTCCGTGTCTTAAACGGGCATTTGATCGCATTCCGGTCTTACATTAAGTAAGAAAGCAGTCGAATTGGACTAATTTATGCATAATTGTAAAAATAATAAGCTGGTGTGAAAAAGGCATAAATATGTAATTTTATTACATATTTATGTTAGAAAAATCCAAAAACATGAGAAAAAGAAAAGAAAAGAAAAAGGAATGAAAAAGATGGGAAAAAGAGAGAAAAGCCCACAAAAAGAACATTTTCGGCCCATCTGGCCCAATCCAGCAGGCCCAGGAAAACCTTTGTCGCGGAAGCCCTTTGTCGCGATGCATGGTTCCGCGACAAAGGAACGCTCCGCGACCAAGCAAGCTCAGATGAAGGAAAAAGACCAGCCAGAGTCATCTGTCGCGATACCTTTGTCGCGATACCCTGTTCCGCGACAAAGGTCCATTCCGCGACAAAGATACATTTTTAGAGACACAAGACCCAGTCGAGAAGCTTTGCCACATGCAGTGTGTTCTGCGACCAAACTTGGTGCTCCGAGACAAAGCTGTGATGTGTGTGATGTCTTGAGACACAATGGGCTCAAATCAAGGCCCATGAGCTTAGGGTTTCCCCTCTATAAATATGAGGTGTTTCCTTTGAGCTAGAAGTTGGAAGAATTTTAGAGAAAAATACTCACTCTTGAAGACAAGTGGGAAGTTCAGTAGTTAGCTTAGTTTAGGGTAGTTTAGTTAGATCTTTTTTTTTTGTATTATTTAATTTATGCACTAGTTAGAAGTAGTTTACTGCACTTGGGTTAGATAGCCAGTTTTACACCTTGTTTCTTGTTCTAAACTTTTGTTTAAGGGTTTGTGGTACCCAAACCATGGGTATGAACAACACCGTTTAATAATATGGGAAAACATTCTCCATTTGTGTCCCAAAATCATGAAATGGGTCTCACACCCCATGGATCTTACTGTTTTCGTTTTCCTTGGATCATTTGACCCTCGTTTTGCATTTTAATGTCACTGCTTGGTGACTTTTTCTTGGGGTAATGTTGCATGCTTATGGGTGATCAAGCTCAGATTAGGGTTTTTTAAGTTTAAAGTTTGTTTTGTTTCTCTTATGTTCAAGCATGTTCTAGCTAGATTCAAATTCTGTTTTGTTATTTTGAGCTTAGTTTAGCTTTTGAATCTGAAATGGGTGAGATCACACATAATGCATGCCACTGTTCCACTTTACTTTTCTGACATGTGTACTGGACACACTTTTGTCGCGGAACAACTCTTGTCGCGGAACCACGTTCCGCGACAAAATGGTGCTTTGGCGACAAAGGTGCCAAAGAACATTTGTTGACCATTATTTTAAAACCCTTGGTCGCGAAACACCCCTTGGCGCGGAACCACGTTCTGCGACAAAATCTTGATTAGCGACCAAGGACCCAAATACTTGTGATTTTATTCTGGAAGGGCTTTGTCGCGGAGTTACCTTGTCGCGGAACCCCGTTCCGCGCCAAAACCTCTTGTTCCGCGACAAGAATTATACCCTGTCCAATTTTCAACCCTATTTGTCGCTATACCTCCTTGTCGCGGAACCACGTTCAGCGACAAGATTTTCACTTAGCGACAAAGCAAACCCTAAGTTTTCAAAATTCCATTCCTCTTATTTCCCACCCCTTTGTCGCGAAACCTTTGTCGCGGAGCCACGCTCCGCGACACAAACTCTGCATCGCGACAAGGTGGCACCTTTTTGCCAAGTTTTCATTCTTCATCTCACTTCATTAATTAATTGAACCTTTATATTAATATTTTGAGGTTGAGATCCAATGATCTCAACCCACGATCAATTTGATATAAAGAACTTTGTTCAATTTCCCATTAAAAGATTCTTCTACAAATGATTAAACTCTAATGATCTAAGTATATAATCAGGACTGTAATTAATTAATTATGGAATGAGCGATTATTTAGACATGAAGAGTGAATATGGAATCATTTCCACATCCTTGCATGAGAAACCAATGTCTCTCATGCAAGATGACCCAAAATATTTTTTCTTTTATTTATTTTATTTTGTCTTTTCCGTGATGTGTGAAACAGCTAATAAGGAATATATCAGATTAATGTTGGCGGGTATTCCCACACGGATAACTAGCTCGTGATCTGTATATTAATTACTAGTTGTTATTTTGCATGGTCCGGATAGTGGTCGGTGGAAGCCTTGGCGGTTCGTCCCTCCGGGATTATAATAGCTGCTCAGCTGACTCCCATCCGGATACAGTTTTCTTTTCTTTATTTTAATTTCAAACCTGAATCTGGAGCTGTAGTAATGTTAGATGATATATGCCAATGTTATCTAATAATTATTGTAGTAATAGAATATGTGGGTTTTTATCCAAATTCACAGATAGTGGCGTCTGAGATGACGGCGGCAACTGTCATTTGAGGCAATTCACTATCTAAAATTCATCCCACCTGAAATGATCAGGACCTGGATAGCAGATGTTTGCAGTCCGGATTATCCTGATTATTTTTGTCATCTTTTTAGCCAAATAAATTCTTCTCATCTCCGGCTATTTCATCTCTGTGTTTCACATTCTGTCTAAACCCACCTTATATTTTGGGTTATTTTATTTTACACTTCTCTATAAATTTATGCATGATATTACTATGTAGATAGTGTGGTCATATTATTTTGGGATCCTTCCCTTGGAACTAGAAGTCTTGATTTAAATCAGATGTTCCATAATAAATTTCCAACAAAAATTCCTTTATAAAATCCGGATCTGAGTAAGGGATAAACTCAACAGTTATGACTAATTCATATCCGACTGGGGGTTGATTTTGAGAAAATAGAAGCAGAGTCAACGATTAGGTCTCGCCTAGACTGAAAGGATCTGTGTTTTAATTGAGAGTCTAGTACCTGTTAGGGAATGATTTTCAGATTTGTTATTTTCCAAAATTGTTGTTTGTTGGAAATCTTGTATTAAATATTGCACTGGGTCAGATTCCACTTGGATTCCGGTAAGGTGTAATAGATAATACTAGAGGAACAACATCCGGGCCTTGGTTATTTTCTAAGGTAGGGTTGAGTATTCTCTCAACTGCTATTTTCTTCTGCCAAAGCCTATTTTTGAGTCCTGAGTGAGTGCATCCGGAACGAACTAATTTATTAGTTTGTTTCATTAGTTTGTATCTCATAACCACCCGACGGGAAGTGAACACTGCGAGCTGTTCACCGAGATTAGGGAATTCTTGATCCACACCCAGTCATTCTGACTGTGGGCTTTCTTTTACTACCAGGGTCAAACTTTCAAAAACCTCCGAGTGATAGGACTTTAAATGCTTTCTTTATCGCTTTCTTTTAAATGCTTTCGTTAGAGGTCACTCGGTTGTATTGAGAGTTGTGTAACTGCTACTAGGACTGATAGTTAAGGGATAGTTCAGGGCTTGATTAGAATCTTCGGGTGTGACATGGGGGAATGATAGCGGTACTTGCCACTTCAATAAATGATTTGTCAGGTGTTGCTTGTCCACCACAGATGAATAACATGCCTCTACACGGCCGTGTGAGGGCAGTTGTGAGTCTGTGGTATCTTAGATTTTGTTGTCTCAAGAGCATGTAAACTCTCACTGCAAGTACCTATCTGTTAAAGGGAACATGGTATAGAGAACATGAGAGTTAGCTAACTGATGGATTATCCCAAGCTAAGATCTGTGAATTAAAATGGAAGTTTAATTGTGTTTCATCTGAATCTTGTCCAATCTTTATTCTTTTCTTCCTGTCTCTTCTGTCTCATTTTAAATCTGCTTTCTTAGAATAATTTTAATCGCTTTCTTAGAATAATTCTATTGCTTTCTTAGATTAAATTTAATTCGCTTTCTAGAATAATTTTATATGTTTTATTTTAATTGCTTTCATAGCCTAATTTAAATTCTGTCAAGTAGTTGTTAGTCATTTCGCACACTTGAATCGAGTAACCGAGTGGAAAATCTTAATAAATGACGTGGGCCCTGCTTCTATCGCACATCCTCCAGTGAACGATCCGGTCTTACTATAAATTACTGCAATTTTTGACACCGTGCGCTTTCGGGGGCACAGTTTCTTAAACACGAGCAATAAAAACATGACTACTTATAAATATATCCCTAATCACAACCCCGCCATCATAAATTGATTTCATTAAATAAAATTTAAACCAGGATCATGATTCTTCGGAAAATACTCATGTAGTGGGAATCAGTCAAAAGTTTCATGGGAGGAAATCTTATGACAGGGATTGATGAGAAGTATCATGGCATATTTGCCGGGGATCCTCAGTGTGACAGGCTGAAGGTCAATTTATCCCGGCTGTGCCATGAGATTTGTCAACATTTCATGACAGAGAGGACCCCAGCGCCATTCGAAACCAAAGCACCATACTTGAGTAATAAAAAAAAAACTATTAAGCTTAATATATATATCCCTAAACCCCTTCCCGTAAATCATAACTCTTTTCATGTAATAAATCTAACCTGGTATATTTTAGAAAATGCTCGTGGGACGGAAATTGTCAAAAGTTTCAGTATCCAATTCAAACGACTCGATCTGAACCATTGGAATCATTCTTTAAATCCGAACCATTAGATTTGTCGGTAGGATCTTGACCGTTTGATTTGTGAGAACTTTAATTATAAATAAGTTGTAGTGGAATAGACTCTACACCTCCCACATTCCATTTACAACATATCTTTCAACTATATACTCTCCTTTCTTTCATTTATTCTCTATGGCAAGCTCAAGAAATGCCAATTACAACATTGATGAAGATAAACAACTTTGTCATGCATACATCGAAATTTCCCAAGATCCTGAAATTGGCATTTCCCAAAAAAAAGAAATGTTCTGGCAACGTATTACTGATACATTGAACCTACAAAAACCCAATCAATCTGTTCCGGATAGAACTTGGCGTTCCGTTGAGAGCCGTATGCAGACCATCTTGGCGGCCACGGCAAAGCTTAAATCTTGCATCCAACAAGTCGAGTATATGAAACCAAGTGGTATCTCCACAAGTGATTTGGTAAGTTTAGCTATGCATTTGACAATCTGTTTTCATGTAATACAATAGATATTCTAAAACTTTAGTAAATATGCAGATGAAACGAGCAAAGGAGCTGATGATGATGGAAAAGAAGTATGAAAAAGGATTTAAATTTGAGCATGTGTGGGATATATTGAAGGATTTCGAAAAGTTCTCTTGCAAGGCCCAAAAATCACGATGTGAAGATTTTTCAACTCAATCACTCAGTTCAAATACCCCGATGCCGGAATCTCCTATGTCACCTCCCTCAATTCCTTTTTCTGTCAATTTAAGTGATGGTAGCGGCAGTGGACCTGCTGGAGCCCAACGACTCTTTTCCTAATCTGGGGAGATTATTCACTAATGTTTATTTTGCAGGAATCCTCCCTCAGATTAGTGAAATTGAGTTTGAACGTTGTGAGTAACGGACACTGTACAATTCCAACGGCTAGTTGCAGGTGACCGTTCCAGAATTGCGGCTTCTTGGATAAAAGAGATTTCAGAGGAATGGAAGAATAACTTCTCACTCTATCTATCTTGGAAACACTCTGAATTCTCTCTAAGCTTTTGGAAATACTTTGTGAGAAGCCTTGATCGATTTGCAGCCCTCTGTTCTGAGAATTTATCTGTTGCTGCCAAATCGACAAGCCTTGGACTTCCTCCTTGATCGATTGCAAGTTGTTAATCTACTTGAGGAGATTGTCTAAAGGCTTCGAAGGAGATAAGCGTACACCGATCGAAAACATCTTGTTCCAGAGAAGTGATTCACGGACTGCTTCAAGGGAAACTCAAGGCAGGAGCTTTGGGGAGTTGAAATAGGTGGAGCACCTATACCAGGACCTGTGAGCGTGTCTGGTTCCAACAACTATCTGCTTAGAGTTTATGGTGAAGTCATTCTCTTTATTTTGCTAGTGTGTGTGGTTGTAAACCATCTTGAAACACATAGTAAAATAACTCCTGGATTGGTATCCCCCAGACGTAGGCCGAAGGCCGAACTGGGTCAACAATTGCTTGTCTCATTGATTTACTTTATGCTTTATATTTATTCCGCTGTGCTTGGTTTATATCTTGGTGCATTAATCTATGTTGGTGTTTGAGTTCATAGTTTACAGTGAACGGTTGGATTAAGTGTGTTTCTTGCATCCCCGTGGACCTAACAATTGGTATCAGAGCCACACTCTTGAGGGAGAGATCTCTTTAGCAAGATGAATCCAAAATGGACCTTCAACCAGGCTCCGTTGCTCGATGGGACAAACTTTGCTTTCTGGAAAAATAAGATGCGCTCGTATCTTATGTCTATTGATGACTTAGCTTGGGATGCTGTTCTCTTCAAATATGAAGCCCCAACTGTCAAGGTTGATGATGCGATCAAACCTAAGGAGAAGAAGGACTGGACTGCTGAAGATAAGACTGCCTCAAGGATGAATTCCAAGGCCCTTCATGCAATCTTCAGTGCTGTCTCAGAAGATCAATATAGTCTCATCTGCAACTGCACCACAGCCAATGAAGCATGGGAGATCTTGGTTAACTCCTATGAAGGTTCGGCCCCTGTTAGAATCTCTAAACTTATCTCTTTAGAAGCTCAAATGCATAAATTACATATGGAGGAGGATGAGTCTATTGGTAGTTATATTAATAGAATTCGTACACTAACAAATCAAGCTCAGCAGCTTGGTAAATTCTACTCCTCCCAGGAGATAGTTCGAAAAATTGTAGGTACTCTTCCAGAGAGATTCAATCCTAAAATTGCAGCCCTGGAGCTCCAAAAAGATTATGACAAGACTTCTGTTGATGAACTTATGGGGATTCTCCAGACATGGGAAATGGACCACTGCAAGAACTTTAAAGGAAAGGCTGTTGCCTTCAAATCTGAGTCCAAAGTTCAACCTGAACCTGCTGCAGATGATTCCAGCCCTGAAGAAGATGAGAACGATGATCTTGCTTTCTTATCTAAGCGCATTGCCAGGTTTCTGAGGGAGAAGAAGCCTAAAACCTTCAAGAGCAAGAAAGGTGAAAGCTCCTCACAGAAGAAATCTGAGAAAAAGAAGTCAGCTAAACCTGACAAGAAGCAGATCAAAGACTCTACTGATCCTAGAGGCCCTCAGTGCTACGAATGTGATGGGTTTGGTCATGTGAGAGCTGATTGTGCTAATCTCAAGAACAAGTCCTCAAGCAACAAAAAGACCTTTTGTGCTACCATCAGTGAGGAAGAAGAGTCCAGCTCCAGTGACAGTGATGAGGAGAGTGGGGTGGCCTTTGCTGGAACCTGGGATTCAGACTCTGAGTCTGAACTTGATACTGGTAACATTCCTACTTGCATTTCCCCTTTTTCTATTGATGAAGGCCCCTCCTCCTCTTCTCACAGGCAAGAGAATCAAACTATTGAAGCACTCAACAACCTCTATGAGGAAACCTATGAGAAACTGGAAAGGACTGAGAAGGACTTAAGGCTTACCCGCTCTGAGCTTGAGACTGTCAGAGGAGATCATTCAGAGTTAAGAGAGGATCTTGATGAGCTCGTTGCCAGATTTTATGTTCAATGGGAAGAACTTCAAAAGACTCATCAAGAACTTGAAGCTTACAAATCAGAATATCAAACTCAGAGGGAGGAACTCCTTGAGACTCAACGAGATCATGACAGGATGCACTATTTGGTTCATTCTCTGGAACCAAGTGTTGAGGATCTTGCCCTCAGGAATGAGGAACTAGCTATAGAGGCTGATGAACTCAGAGTGGCAAACAGATCCCTATCAGAACAAGTCATTT
This sequence comes from Hygrophila difformis, assembly GCA_030278955.1. Classification (NCBI taxonomy): domain Eukaryota; kingdom Viridiplantae; phylum Streptophyta; class Magnoliopsida; order Lamiales; family Acanthaceae; genus Hygrophila; species Hygrophila difformis. The sequence continues at coordinate 29,961,342 of JAOANR010000007.1, read as the reverse complement.
CTCTATCCAGTCAAAGAGATGACTTTCAGCAAGAAGTGATCAACCTCAGTGAGCAAGTCCAAAACCTGTCAATTATAAATGACACTCTAACAGAGAAGGTCACCACCCTGATGGAACAGAAGGAAGATTTCCAGCAACAAGTAACCAATCTGAGTGATCAAGTGCAAAATCTCACAATCAAGGTTGCAAATGCTGAAGAGCTGACAAGCAAACTGAACAAAGGAAAGGATGTTCTCAGTGAAATCTTATCATCTACCAGGGCTCATGGAGATAGGCGTGGGATTGGCTACTCAAAAGAATGTTCCAGCTCTAAAGAAAGAATCTTTGTGAAAGAAGGAACATCCTCAGATGAGTCCCCAGAAAGAATCACTGAAGAGAAGAAGGTTCAATCCAGAGGCACCAAGAAGATTACCAGACGTCGTGTTCCTCCTGATGTACCCTTAGAATGTGAGTATTGCAGAACTTATGGGCATCAGACAAGCGCATGTCACATTCTTGCCAGAGATGCCTTGTCCGGCAGACCTGTCTTATGGCCAAATGAGGAGCTGAAAAGAAGCATGCTTAGGAGAGAATGGCGTGTGAAATACCCTATGGTATGTCACATGGCATTTCAAACATCTGCCAAGGATGGAAGGAAATTAGCCTGGTACTTCGGCAGTGGATGTTCAGGTCATATGACCGGCAACAAAGATCTCCTGTCCAACTACAAGGAGATTGATGGAGGATATGTTGTTTTTGGTGATGGGAAGAAAGGCAAGGTTGTTGGCATGGGTTCACTAACCTGTCCTGAACTACCTGATCTGGAAGCTGTTCACCATGTGGAAGGTCTCTGTGCCAACCTCATCAGTATTAGCCAGCTATGTGATGATGACCTCAAAGTATCCTTTGATAAGAAGTACTGTGAAGTACTTAATTCTAAACAAGAGTGTGTTATGAGAGGACTGAGGTCCCGTAATAATTGTTATTTGTTTGGTCAATCTTGTTTGTCTGCTGAGAATACAGGTGCAGGTTCTTATCTAACTCACCTTTGGCATGAAAGGCTAGGTCACTTGAATTTCAAGGACCTGATCAAGCTAAGCAGAACAGGTGCCATCAAGGGCTTACCATCCCTCAAGAAAGCTGATGTTGAGATGTGCGATGATTGTATGAAGAACAAACAACACAGAGCTTCTCACAGATCCATTGACCAGTCTGGTTCAACTCAGTGTCTTGAACTTCTTCATATGGACCTGTTTGGACCTACTGAGGTTAAAAGTCTTGGGGGTAAGCAATATGTTTTTGTATGTGTTGATGACTTTTCTAGATATACTTGGGTTTATTTCCTCAGGGAAAAGAGTGAAGCTCTCAAGGTGTTCATTAAGCTTTGCAACCAACTGATCACTGAAAAGGAGTGTAAGATCAAGAGAATACGAAGTGATCATGGTGGAGAGTTTGAAAGTCATGCCTTTGAAGAATTCTGTAGTGAATTTGGAATAAAGCATGAATTCTCTGCTCCTCGTACCCCCCAACAGAATGGAGTGGTGGAAAGAAAGAACAGGACCATCCAGGAAATGGCTCGAGTCATGCTAAACTCAAAGGGTGTTCCACAAAATCTCTGGGCTGAAGCTGTGCACACAGCTTGCTATGTGATCAATTGAGTTCACATGAGACCAAAATCCTTGAAAACCCCTTTTGAGATCTGGAATGGTAAAAAGACTTCTATCTCTTATTTCCATATCTTTGGTAGCAAATGCTTTGTGCTTAATGACAGGGAAAACCTTGGGAAGTTTCAAGAGAAAAGTGATGAAGGAGTGTTCGTTGGCTACTCTCCAACCAGTAAAGCCTACAGGGTCTATTTGCCCAAGACAAGGAAGGTGATAGAGTCAGTCAATGTGGTCATTGAGGATAAGCCCAGCAAGCTTCAGAACTACCTTGATGCTGATATCAGAAAAGATCAAGACAGTGAGGATGAAGCCTATCCGGATCAAGCCCCTGGTGACAATGCTGATCAATCTGTGATTCCAGTAAATAAGGAGGACTGTCCTCCTAGCCCTTCTACCCCCATCAGAAGAATCCACAAGAATCATGATGAAGAGGATCTGATTGGAGGAATTAATGAAGGAAGGAAGACCAGAACCAAGAAGAGGATCAACTATAAGCAGCTAGCTGGTTTACATTGTTTCACTTCAACAATTGAACCCAGCAAGGTTGATGAAGCTCTTTCTGATGAACACTGGATCTCGGCTATGCAAGAGGAACTCCAGCAGTTCAAAAGAAATGATGTTTGGACCTTGGTAGAAAGACCAGAGGGTGTTAATGTCATCGGGACGAAGTGGATATTCAAGAACAAGTCGGACGAGAATGGAAATATTACAAGGAAAAAAGCCAGACTTGTTGCTCAGGGCTACACCCAAGTGGAAGGCGTGGATTTCAGTGAGACCTTCGCTCCAGTGGCTAGACTTGAAGCAGTTCGTTTGTTGATAGCCATAGCATGCTCCTATGAATTCAAGCTCTATCAGATGGATGTGAAGAGTGCATTCCTTAATGGTATGTTGAAGGAAGAAGCCTATGTTGAGCAACCAAAAGGCTTTGTAGATCCACATTTTCCAGATCACATTTACAAGTTGAACAAAGCACTGTATGGTTTGAAGCAAGCTCCCCGAGCTTGGTATGATCGCCTGTCATCATTTCTACTGGAGAATGGTTATGAACGAGGAAGCACTGACAAGACCCTTTTCATAAAAAGGGAGGCCAAAGGATTTCTCATTGCACAAATTTATGTTGATGACATTGTGTTTGGTTCTACCTCACACACTCTCAAAGACAAATTTGTCAGCATTGTGAGTAAGGAATTCGAGATGAGTCTCGTGGGTGAACTGACATATTTTCTAGGATTGCAGGTGTCGCAAAAGAAGGAAGGGATCTTCATTAGTCAAGCCAAATATGCCAAGAACATTGTGAAAAAATTTGGCATGGAGTCCAGCAAGCCAGTTCGAACTCCAATTGGAACCAATAACAAGCTCAGCAAGGATATCAATGGTAAACAGGTTGATTGCAAATTATATCGTAGTATAATTGGCAGTCTTCTTTATCTTGCAGCTAGCAGGCCTGACATTAGTTATGCCGTTGGAGTTTGTGCACGATATCAAGCCAACCCCAAAGAATCACATTTGCATGCTGCCAAGAGGATCATAAAGTATATAGCTGGTACTGCTAACCTTGGGATATGGTATTCTAAGGACTCCAGCTTGCAACTTATTGGCTATAGCGATGCTGACTGGGCCGGATGCACTGATGATAGAAAGAGTACTACAGGAGGATGTTTCTATGTGGGAACTAATCTTGTGAGTTGGTACAGCAAGAAGCAATCTTCCATTTCTCTATCTACTGCAGAGGCAGAGTACTTAGCAGCTGGGAGTTGTTGTGCTCAGTTATTATGGATGAAGCAGATGTTGCAGGATTATGGTATTGATCACAAGGAATTGATTCTCTTATGTGACAACATGAGTGCAATCAATATTGCTAAAAATCCCGTCCAACACAGTCGTACGAAGCACATAGACATTCGTCATCACTTCATTCGAGAGCTTGTGGAAGATGGATTGGTGTCCATTCAATATGTAGGAACTGAGTTACAACATGCTGACATCTTCACCAAGGCACTGAGCAATGAGCGTTTTGAGGCCCTCGGACGTGATCTAGGGCTGTGATCATCGACTGAAGTGTCAACTCCCCTCTCCCCCATGGTGTAAATGGTTTAATTCCTCAGCCCAATACTTGTTATATTTGTTTAAAACTAATCAATTTTGGGTTGCAGGACTTATATGTTTTAGGGGGAGAGTGTAAAAGAGGCCCATTTATTTTGGCCCAAATGTGTTGGTTCAAGGAATCCTGCTGGATTGGTCTGTCAAAAAGGCTATTGCAGATAGCCATCATTAGTCTCCTGTGTGGCGGGAAGTTTCTTTTTCGTGCTCTCTTTTTCGCCTCTTCGACTAACATGAGATCATTATTTTTCTCTTCAACCTTGTTGTGTGTCTGAGTTGTTGTTTGCAGTTTCAACAATGGTGAATACTCGAAGCTCCAAGGGTTCCACCCAATCACAGGCTCAACCTCCTGCTCCTAAGAAGGTCTCGGTGTCTAAGAAAAAGCCAAGGAGGGAAGTTCCCCCAAATCTATTGGAGAGACTCGAGAGTGAGGTTCAATCGAGCATTGCAACGGACCCACTGGATATCAGGAATGAGCTGCAAAAGGCGGGAGTTGCGGTTCAGGGGGAGTTACCCACGTCGGGAGTTTCTGCCACGAAACCCTCTTCTGCGGGTGTTTCTTCTCGAACGGTTACGAGGTCCAAATCGGCTATTTCTCATCCCATTCCACAGACGAAGGATAGTTCTATCATGGAGTCTCCTAAGAATCTGAGAACCCTAGCCAATGTTGCTTCCACCGCTGGAGATGAGGAACCCTCTCAGAAAGGTACTAAAATTGATCCTAAATCTTCTGATGCATCTACCAATGTTTCGACAGGGAAAGCTGTTTCAGTGAGTCAGGCTCCGATCGCCTCTCCTCCAATTTCTACTGCCTCCAAGAAGAAAGGAAAAGGTTCGAAAAAGGGGAGTGCGTCTAGCACTAAGTCATCTGCACCAAATGCTCCAAAGGTTCCAGATGCTCCAAGTCCGACACCTCCAAATCCTGTCCCTGATGCTGAGAAACCAATGGTGTCTACTCGTGCCAAAAGGAAGATTGACATGGTCCCTAAACCATTCTTTCCTGGAGTCAAGAAGCTTGCTGCCAACTCGCCTCCTATTGATGTTGTTCCAGTGTCCTTTCTGAGGCCCGCAGTGATGACTCGACTAGGACTTAAGGATGTCACTCCAGACATGATTGAGAAGCTCATTGCCAGACAAGAGAAGCAAGATGATCCCTCGTTGCAACAACAATCCCTGGAAAAGCAACCTTCTGGAGAGCATACTGGAGATCAAACTGAGCCTATCCTAGGAGACCAAACTGAAGTGCGGACTGATCATACTTCTCAAAACCAACCCGTCGAGAAGTCTATTGTTGTGAAAAGTTCTACCTTGGGTGCTGAACCTTCCTCAGAACAGAAGACCATTGAGTCTGCTGTTAATGATGAAACCCCTGGTCAGGATGAAGATGTTGATGCTGATGGTTCAGGTGGTTCAAGTTCTGAAGGGGAAGAGTCCGGATCCGAAGAAGAAGTTGCAGAACCAACTGTTGCTACAGGTTCCAAGGTTGCCCCAATTCCTTACAAGAAGGTGCAGAGGAAACAAAAATCAGACAGTGAATATGAGGAATCAGATGAGGAAGTCTCTGGAGATGCCTCAGATGAGGAGGAAGTAGCTGAACAAGATGATCATGATACAGAGACACTCAGTGAACTCAGGACAAAGGCCAAGCTTGATGCAAAAGGAAAGAAGGTTTCCAAGGAGAAGGGTCAATCCAGTAAGACCATTGAGAAGCCCTACAATACTCAGTTCCACTCTCATTACAACATGTACTACTTTGACACGGTGTTAGTCAAGAAGAAATTCAGGGCAGAGCACACCTATCAAGGGAAGAAGTTCATTGAGTTAGGGTGAACTAAGTACTTGGAAGAAAGGTCTTTGCTCAAATGGGGATCTTGTTGGGAGAATTACAAGCCAGCTCTTGTGAAGGAGTTTTATGCCAATCTAAAGAAGGATGTTGTCATTCCAAAACGACCCTGGTTTAACTTGAATTATACTCAAGGGTTCTTCTATGATCTCACTGCTGCCAAGATCAATGCTCTACTGGGAGTCCCTGAAGTTCCTTTCGATACTATTTATGCACCTGGAACTTCATTTGACAGTCATAAAGTGGCTCAAGCTGTGACCAAGAAGAAGATTATGAGAATGCCTGGAAATGGAGTCAGTTCTGGAGATCTAACTATGAAGTTTACATTGATCTACAAGTTCTGTGCTTCCAATGTTTTTCCCACAGCCAATCATTCTCTTGTGACAAGGGATATGTGTCATCTGATCTATGCCATTGAAATGAAGGAACCAATCAATTATGGGCAGTTAGTTCCCACTCACATGAGCAAGATTGCAGAAAGCCTCAAAGATGATGGAAAAGTGTTGCTACCCTATCCAGCCCTGATTACTGCATTTCTGGAAGGGGAAAACATCCTTGGTGGGAAGAAAGTGCCAACCAATCCCATTGTGGAGTTCACCATTTCTCAGAGACTTCTAAAGAAGACCCCTGATCTACCTGGCCCTGATGGATCCTTGCCTGGTCAGAATGCTCTAGATTGTGCCAGGACTATCATATCTGCTGCTGTTCAAGAGTTGAGGGAATTAAAGGAAAGGCAGACTCAGATAGAAGACAAAGTTGAACAAGCTTTAGCCCTTCTGCCTGAGGTGTGGTCGGATGATGAGGGTGCTATTCTGCACATTCCCCAGGAGGATGAGGAGGAAGGAGATTCTGAGGATGCTGAGGAAGCTGAAGAGTGATGTTTTTGCCATGGAAGCTGATCCAGAGGGGGAGTAGAAAACTTTTCAACTTTTCAAAAATTCCAACATCTGATGAAGCTGCTCTCACTGCTGGAAATTTGGTAATATCTTTCTAACTCTACAACCTTTTAATTTCTGTTGAGATCTTTAATCAAGATACTCTGATATTATCTATGGTTGGTTGATTTGAACTGTCTTATGTTGGTTGGTGATTATTCTGATTGTTTATGGACATTATGATGAGTGTTTGAACTGTTGGTTCTATGGTTGTTGAAATCTGTAATAGCATTCCCCTGTTTGGTTTTAATGTAAAGCTCTATGTATTTGACTGTGTCATTTTATGAAGAGCTTTTTCAGGGATGTAATTTGGTGGTTAGGTTTTGGGTGCTAGTAGGTTCATTGTTATTCATGTAATAGTTCATCATCGATTGGTATTTTGTACTGGCTCACTTCCTGCCAAAAAGGGGGAGATTGTTGAGTCAAGGTTTTGTTAGAAGTTCATAGTCGATGATTGAACTCCCTGGATGAACCTCCTGAGCGGCAGTCTTCATGTGCGACGTGGAATATTTTGAAAGACCTGTTGGAGCCCAACGACTCTTTTCCTAATCTGGGGAGATTATTCACTAATGTTTATTTTGCAGGAATCCTCCCTCAGATTAGTGAAATTGAGTTTGAACGTTGTGAGTAACGGACACTGTACAATTCCAACGGCTAGTTGCAGGTGACCGTTCCAGAATTGCGGCTTCTTGGATAAAAGAGATTTCAGAGGAATGAAGAATAACTTCTCACTCTATCTATCTTGGAAACACTCTGAATTCTCTCTAAGCTTTTGAAATACTTTGTGAGAAGCCTTGATCGATTTGCAGCCCTCTGTTCTGAGAATTTATCTGTTGCTGCCAAATCGACAAGCCTTGGACTTCCTCCTTGATCGATTGCAAGTTGTTAATCTACTTGAGGAGATTGTCTAAAGGCTTCGAAGGAGATAAGCGTACACTGATCGAAAACATCTTGTTCCAGAGAAGTGATTCACGGACTGCTTCAAGGGAAACTCAAGGCAGGAGCTTTGGGGAGTTGAAATAGGTGGAGCACCTATACCAGGACCTGTGAGCGTGTCTGGTTCCAACAACTATCTGCTTGGAGTTTATGGTGAAGTCATTCTCTTTATTTTGCTAGTGTGTGTGGTTGTAAACCATCTTGAAACACATAGTAAAATAACTCCTGGATTGGTATCCCCCAGACGTAGGCCGAAGGCCGAACTGGGTCAACAATTGCTTGTCTCATTGATTTACTTTATGCTTTATATTTATTCCGCTGTGCTTGGTTTATATCTTGGTGCATTAATTTGTGTTGGTGTTTGAGTTCATAGTTTACAGTGAACGGTTGGATTAAGTGTGTTTCTTGCATCCCCGTGGACCTAACAATTTCAACAGGTGGGATTCCCAGATGTTGGTTAACTTTTCTTTGTGATTAATTTTCCTGCCCATTTGGCGTTTACCACCCTTGTTTCGAAATCTAGAGTTCAAATTGTACAGGAGCTTGCAGAATATAGTAAAATTTATTGACCTTTCAAATGCAGACCACTAATTACTCTTACATCTGTGATTTGTTTATTTCCCTAAATAGGCAGTAGTAGTTCCCAATCTCATTTTAATAATCATACTCCATCTAATTATACTCCATCAAGCAGTGTATTGAATGTTGATGACTTTTCTGATTTCCTTTGTCACCCTTTTTTTCTTTATAGTTGCCATTCTTTAATAATCCTCGGGCCGTTTTTCTTGGTCTAAGTTTGGTATATTTGATTTCTCTCAAAAATGTTTTTATTTGTACATTAGTCTTTAACTTAAGAGTGGAAATTTCAACAGAAAAAATTGGATTAAGAGCGTACAAATGTCCAATGAATGGAAGAGTAATAGATTGTCTACTATTTCTAGTCCTGATTTTCCCCACCGTAAGCATATTTCCAAATGATTAAGTTCAGAAGTTCCATGGATGCTCTGTGGTTCATATTTTGTTTCATATATTTGGTTTGTTCATTATTGAAACTATCTGCTTTGACTGACAGCATCACTACATCTCAATCCCTGAAAGATGGGGAGACATTGATTTCGAATGGAGGAAGTTTTGTGTTAGGTTTCTTCAGTCCAGGTGCTTCAAAGTACCGATACTTGGGGATGTGGTACAAGAATATTCCAACCCAAACTGTTGTCTGGGTAGCAAACAGAGCCAATCCAATTAACAACACTTCAGGTTCGTTGAAGTTTAACAGCTCGGGCAGTGTTGTTCTTTTGAATGGGAATAACACTGTGGAGTGGTCGATCACTTCAACTGAGGTATCTCAGGAGCCGTTGCTGCAGCTATTGGATTCTGGTAATCTTGTCCTAAGAAATGGCAATTCGGATATCTATCTGTGGCAGAGTTTTGACTATCCTGGAGATACATTGCTACCTGGCATGAAATATGGATGGGACTTGAGGCGTTCCTAAATAGGCAATTAACTTCTTGGAAGAGTCCCGATGATCCATCTCCTGGAGAATTCAGTGTCCGTATAGAGCGTGGAGTGTATCCTCAATTAGTTATGTATAAGGGTACCAGAAAATATTTCCGGGAAGGTCCATGGAATGGCATAAGATACAGCGGTGCTCCAGAATTAAAGAAGAATCCAGTGTTTGATTTCCAGTTTGTGTGGAATGAGAATGAGGTTTACTTTATATATCAACTCGTGAATAAATCAGTGGTCTCCAGGCTTGTTTTGAATGAAACCACATCTTCACGACAGCGTTATGTATGGGTGGAGTCAGACCAGTATTGGATGCTTTATGCCAATGTTCCTCTCGACCACTGCGACAGTTATGCTTTGTGTGGTGCAAATGGAGTGTGCATCATAAGCGAGTCTCCCGTCTGCCAATGTTTAAAAGGTTTCAAGCCAAAATCAGAAATAAACTGGAATGCTATGGACTGGTCACATGGATGCATGCGCGCAGAACCTTTGGACTGCAATAGTACACATGATTTCATCAAATTTTCCGGTTTGAAAGTGCCGGATACTGCAAATTCTTGGGTGAACAGAAGTATGAATATCAGGGAATGCAGGGAGATGTGCTTGAAGAACTGCTCTTGTATGGCTTTCACAAATTCAAATATTAGTGGAAGAGGCAGTGGCTGTGCTCTATGGTTTGGAGATCTGATTGATGTTAGACAATTTCCTGATGGTGGGCAGGAAATTTATATACGAATGCAAGCCTCAAGCCAAGGTACCTGTCTCTATATCAGCTGCAGGGCTGAAATCTTTTGATTAATCTTCCATTTTTAAGCCTGCACTTTTGAAAAGCTAAAAAAAATTCCCAAAAGTTGTTCGTGTGCCTGTATTCTTTTTTTCGTGTAAGCTAACGCAGTTATCAATTCTTGTGGCAGAAAACAGGTTGTTCTCAATTGTGGCTGCAATCTTATTTCCTGTTGCTGCAATGTGTGGTTTGCTTTTCATCATATGCTATCTTTGCAGGCAAAAATTGAAAAGAAAAGGTAAAATGGCTGGTGAGTGCACCCTACAAGAAAGTTCATTTTATATTTCTTGTGACAATTTTTGGAATTCACATGTTAACATCCCTTCCTTCTGTTCATCGCATCTATTCATATTTTTCTTGATTATCTACAAATTTCGATAACTATCGCTTTCTTGAGAGTATCTGCCAACATCCATCTGTTAATGATCAGCAGAAAATAAAGAAACATCAGTTCTTGATGTGGACATTGATGTTCCATTACTAGGCTTGGCTGCAGTTATCCATGCCACTGATAATTTTTCTATAAAAAATAAACTTGGCGAAGGTGGTTTCGGACCTGTCTACAAGGTAATTGCATATTTGAACCAGTTTGAAACTTCCCAAGGAATTTCAGTTCTTTCAATTACTGAGCAAACCAATGTTTCCAAATTCCAATCCTTTTTGGAGTTTCTGGATTTCTCTTACCTTTGTGACTTCAGGGATTGCTGATGGATGGGCAAAGTATTGGTGTTAAGAGACTCTCAGAGAATTCAGGACAAGGATTAAATGAGTTCAAGAATGAAGTAAAACTGATAGCAAAACTTCAGCACAGAAATTTGGTGAAGCTTCTTGGTTATTGCATAGAAAATGATGAGAAAATATTGATTTATGAATACATGCCAAATGGAAGTTTAGATTCAATTCTTTTTGGTACGTCACGTGGAAAGTATTTCGTATTCGTATAATAATAATAATTCTGAGCAATCTAACTTCATATTTATGGTCTTATTAGATACAACAAGAGCCTCACAGTTAAATTGGTCAATGCGTTTCAACATCATCTGTGGGGTTGCTAGGGGCCTTCTTTACCTCCACCAGGATTCAAGATTGAGAGTCATTCATAGAGATCTCAAAACGAGTAACATTTTACTTGATAATGAGCTGAACCCCAAAATTTCTGACTTTGGCATGGCGAGAACACTTGGTGGGGATCTAAGAGAAAACAATACAAAAAGAATAGTTGGAACATAGTATGAAACCAACCCTCTTGGTACACATGCTGGTGAATTGTCTTATTATTGCCTAACATTTCACTTAATGTGATGTTTCTGCAGTGGTTATATGGCGCCTGAATATGTTGTCCATGGTTTGTTCTCGGTGAAATCTGATGTATTTAGCTTTGGCATTCTTGTGTTGGAGATAATGAGTGGGAAGAAGAATCGATAGTTTGACAGCAAACAGGGCCTTTCTAATCTCATTGGCTATGTGAGTTTTTCTTCTTTATATTTTATCTGTATCAAATTTACAAACTAGTATAAAACTTTGCTCACTTGACACGAAATCTTGTGTCTGTCCTTGATGAATTACATTTATGCTCTGTGTCGCCTGTTATAGGTATGGAAATTATGGACAGAAGGCAGGCCATTAGAATTAATCGACCCATTGCTGGATGGCGAGGAAATTCAACCAGAGATGGTCCGGTGCATCCATGTGGGTCTCTTATGCATCCAGCAGAAGCCAGAAAATAGGCCGTGTATGTCGACTGTTGTCCTCATGTTGAATGGAGAAAGCGCGCTACCCCAGCCCAAGCAGCCCGGTTTTTTGATAGATCTTTTCCCGAGGGAGAAAGAAGGCTCTTCATCGAGTAACAGCGAACAGTCCTCAGTAAATGGTACATCCATCACAACACTACAAGGACGTTAATTGATCAACAACAAATGAGATAGATGCTTTTACGCCTTGTCAGTACGTACAATTCTAGACACGGTGTGTCTTTTCTTGCTGTAGTTGTCAATTTCCTTTGTGATCTTCTGAAGTAGAAAATATAAATATAGCCCGAGTGTTTTTGCTCATTATTACCAAGTTTTCATCATATTGACAACTTTGAAGAACGTTCGAGTTATTGGAAGCTATTATGCATAGACAAACCAAAGAACCTTAATACAGAAATCAAATGCGGATCCGTCCTTGTATACTTACTCCTGGACAAAATCCTAAATACAACATTTTTCATCACTAACCTTAATACTGCATTGCCAAGCATCTCTTAAATGTACCCAACCACAAGCCCCAATTTCCCAATAATTTCGTACTTTTCAACCCCTGCTGGTTGATCATCAAATGTTAATGCATTTATTATATTGTTATCTCCCTTTAAGTACATGGTTGATCATATTATTCGATCCTTAACTGGATACAAGAAGCTTGCAATGAACATTCTAATATTAATCTCACGTGACCAGGGAGACGATTCATTCCAATAAATGGGCGGCCACATCCGACATTCCACACATTAATTAATCATCTTCATATCAACAACCGTCATTAATGAACCAAATGACTGAAATGGTCGTCTTAGAAGCCTGATTGAAAATTTTAAAAACAATATGAACAAAATTGATATCGAAGATAAGTTACAGGACTAAATGGATATTAAATAATCCCATCGTTGATCCATTTTTGGTCTTAGAGTGGTTATATGGCTCTATAAATCATTTTATTTGGTTTGTTTCAGGCAACATCTTATAAATTCGGCATTCTTATGTTGAGACATTGAGTGGAAAGAAAATTTGTTAACTGAACTCCAAATGGGGCCCTTGTAATAATATGTTAAAACTTCTTACCGCGCAGAAGGCCCTATTATCTTCGCCTGAAATAAGGTGTTCTGATCTGAATTTTATAAGATCTGGTCTGGTCTGAATGTTTCTAGTCTGATCTGATTGGATCTGGTCTGATCTGATCTGATTAAAACTATAAATATAGTGTGGTCTGATCTGGTGTGGTCTGATCTGATCTGAATGGATCTGGTTTATGGTCTGGTCTGATCTGGCCTGGTCTCATCTAGTCTAATTTTAATAAGAATCTATACTATAATAAATCCTGGAAGCATATTTTATTGTGCAGACTATATTACCCTTTTAATTTATAATTAATCTATTTATAAAAATTATATGTTATGGGTTCAAAAAGTAATTTTACCTCAAAGATATGCATATCTATCATAAAGATACATATCAAAGGTCTAAAAAGTAAAATCACTTCATCCTAAAATTTTATGACCGTAGGATTGAAAATCTGTTAACCTGCACCATTTATTCCTAATTAGAATATAATATAATGAATATTGAAACCATAATTTTATTGTGATACCTATATTGCCTTTTAAGTCGTAATTATTTCTCTTAATAAATATATATACTACGGGTTTAAATAATAAAGAAAATACATAAATAAATCTTTAAAAAAATATATGTACTATTTGTGACTAAAAATAGTTAAGAGTATTAAAATTTAACTTTTATTTTAATTTTTTTCAAAAAAAGTACATGATATACATAAAAAAAAAAGTATTTCATCAGTAAGAAAAATTAAATATACTATTTTATGTACATAAAAGTTAATATCATGATAATTTATTTTTTACATATATTTTTATTAGTCATTAATCTACATATATAATATTAATACTACCTCTGTTCCCTTTATATAAATATAATATATATAGTCGACATATTTTTGTAGTGATTAAAGTGAGTTAGAAAGACGAAAGTTTTAATATACTTAATATATTTAATTATACATATAATATTTATAATAGTAGGGTGGTAATTAATATTGATTAATTTTTCTATTTATATTTTAATAAAAATAAGAAATTGAATTATATACCTATGCATTAATTTTTCTATTTATATTTTATTTGCATAAAAAATTGAATTGTACTTTGGTATATGTATTATGAAAAAAATTAAAAATTTATTTCGTATATCATTTTGAAAAAATAATATTTTCATAAATATATTAAAATAATAACATCTATCATTTTAAATTAATCGAGTTAATATTAGTTTGTATTAAAAAAATTAATACCCGTGCGTGGAGCGCGGGTGAAAAATCTAGTAAGTAATAAATCCTGAAAATAAGTTCAGGAGAACAGACTCTTAATAATTTGGTATCTTCATATCATTATAAAATGATTTCATCTTATGGACCAAAAAAAATTCATTTAGTCAGTAACGAGGTCTACGATCCAAACTCGTTAGTTAGCAACCAAACTCGACAGCAAAATGAAAAATTATAACCGTGATTCCGTGAAGTTACTTGAACATTTTTGTAGTGTGGAATTGGCCTCTTAAGGCCCTCTTCTGCAGTAGACTAAAAACTACTAATTTTTTTAGGTGAATAGCATGGTATAAAAATTGCTTTGCAATTTTTATCATTAATTAATGTTCTTATGTTCATGTTTAAATTATTTAGTTATGGGAATCCGATTATAATTGGGAATTATTTAATCTTTTAGGAAAAAAATTATTTGCAAAATGCTCTTTTTAATGTATGTGTATCACAAATCTAGTTACCATGTTGAGATCATGTGGCTACCATTCACAATATAGGGGTGGTTCAAATCCTTTTATCCTTTTCCTAAACTACAAGGCTACAAGCATACACTTGACCAATCAAACAAAAATAATTAATGTACTTGGGTTCTTTCACTTTATCCTGCAATATTGCAATTTGCATGCATAACCAATACTACATATGAATATATATTCCTTCATTGATGCAAACTTTTGTGAAAATATGCACCCAATTCAATGTTCTGTTCTATAGGACGTGGTTCCCGTGCCTCTAGCATTCTAGGCATTTATGATTTTTTTTTTCTAGCCTTGATTGGCTGTAGAGCAAATAAAAATTAATGTATTTACCGGTGTGAGTTAATAAATTTTAAAATGCATTAATTCATTGAAAATGAATAGTTAATTGTGGAAAGAAAAAAGATATTTAAAAAATGATTTATGAGTACGATTAAAAATGCATTAATTTAATACCTAATGCATTAATCTAGCTAGCTCCGGTCCCTTGCCAAACATTAGTACAGAGACGTTTGAATGAGTAAAACGAACATGATTTTCCTAGTGAGAAATGATTTTCTTGAAGCAAAAATAATTCTTTTCATGAGTTGTGTGAAAGAGCAAGATGCTTTGGCCAAAAGATTTTCTTTTGTACTAAGTCAAGAAACCCAACTGAAATGAGAAGGGATATGAATGGAAAACATGCATGGCCTGAAATGATGATGATGATGATGATGATGATGATATAGGTTGGGGTTTTCTTCTTGATGCAAAAGCCCCTTTTGTCTTCCATTACTTTCTATTACTACAAGGAATCTTGAAATGTACCCAAAGGCCAAAGTTGCTACTACATAATAATCATCCCAAGTAATTTCACATTTCTCTTTTCTTGGTTCTATATAATTATACTATTTATATATGGATTGCATGGTGAAGATTGGTTGCCAATTGCTCAATTATTATTATTATCATTATTATTATTATTATTATTATTATTATTATTATTATTATTATTATTATTATTATTATTTTAAAAAATTGTGTTACTTTGTATATTATAGGTTATTTGATTAGTGTATTCAAAACACAAAAATCAGTAGTTTATCTGTTCAAAATAGAACTGCATAACTAATTATTTATATTTTAAAAACGTAATAATCACATGATCTGATTTAAATTATTTATTTAAATACCACTTAATTTGTGCTATTTACCATACAGTTGACGAGTTCCATCTTTTTAAGTTGTTCTCTTATTCTTGGACATTTACTAGCGATCGTGTATTATAATCCATTATTTATTGTAACTTGTAATGATTTTTATTATATACTACTCATTTTAGTCATTTATAAGTGAGAAACTTTATCGAAAAAGTTGGCTTCACATAGTGAGAAATAAGTTTGTCACTATTGATCAACTAACAATATCCTATTGAACTATAATTGGCATTATTGAAATTGAAGGATATTCCTAATTATAATTTATACATAGAAATAGTTATGTACTAGTACTATGTTATATGCAATATATACGGTATAACAACTTAAATGAAATGAAATAATTTTATCATTATTGTACTTCTATATTTTATAAGCTTGAATAGATTAAAAGATACTATAAATTAAAATAACTTCCTATCAAATTTTTTTTTTTTCTAAACAACCTATACAGGAAGTAACTTCCTATCAATTGATCTACATTAATATCTATAATGTGGCATTAAATCACCTAATTCAAAATTATACATTTTTCAGTAAATAAGTGAAGGCAAGGAAGGCAGTAGCACTAGTGACTAGCCACAGCCCACTTAAAGACTTGAGTTGTACTAGCTGTTCAAAATTTATGTATCTTAATGACTGATTAATTTACTTACAGCCCTTTTTTTTTTTTTAAGTCAAAATGCAATCTGTGATGCACTAAAACTCTATGATTCACTTCTTGTCCATTCCTAAAACCAATTATAAAAAAATAAAGTCAATAATTCTTGCCAATTTTTCCATCATCTCCAATTCTCCAATCTCCAACCACAAAGAGGGGCCCTTCCCTACTCAAATAATTGAATCCAACACAACTAACCCATTCAATTCCTTCTTCCCTACACCAACCACAAATATTATTCTCTTAATAATTCCCTTAATTTTCATCTTCTTAAATCATAAAAACAGTATGTATATATTCTAGAAGTATTAAAATATCCCACATAATTAATTACTTCGTAATTAACGCATAATTAAAAATAATTAAGTGAAAAATGATGATGGGCGTGACAACAAGCCATCATCATTTGCCAACACACATGTAAATAAAGTAACTTATGCATCTCGGGAAAAATTAGCCTTTTAAATTTTTGTAATTTTAAAGGGAGAAGTTACAATGCAATCAAGACACGGCCAATCACAACCGTTGATTTACTTTGTAAATCGTCGACGGTTGAGATTAACTTAAAGGGTAAAAATATAATTTTGTCATATTACTCCAAAATATATTTAGTATACATTTCAGCGACAACTTATATATATTTCAGTGATTTGTTAATAATTCAACGACATGCATAATGTTACCGCGCGCCTTCTGTGTATTTCAGCGACGTACTATAATATATTTCAGCGACGTTTGAGAGTGTATTTCAGCGACATGCATAGTATTATTCAGCGACTTGATAATGTTCATTTCAGCGATTTCATAAAAGTTGAAACTCCAATTCTTTGGTTTAACATATTTCAGCGACGGGATGTGTGTATTTCAGCGACGGGGTGTGTGTATTTCAGCGACACGCAATAGTTTTCAGCAATAACAACCTACGTGTATTTCAGCAACTTGACCGTTATATATTTTTTGAACAATTTTACCCTTTTTAATTTTAAACCGTTGGATTAAAATATACCCTTGTAATTCGTAGCCTAACTCAATCACACTATAACTTCTCCCAATTTTAAAATATAGTAGTATACAAATTTGAATAAATGATATTCCAATAGTAGTACTGTAAAACTCAATCTATAATAAAATAATAAAATTTTGGCTTGTGGTTTGGTATTGCCACAAGTCTTACAGAGGACACTCGGTTAAAGTGGGAGTGAGAACGATCAGTTTGTTCTATTGGTTTTTTCAGTATAAAAAGGCGAAGCGACGCCCGGTTTGTTGCTATCGACACTTGGAATTTTGCTTCTTCCGGTGAACGATTTGCCTTGGCGAAAACCAAGTTGCGATTGCTCATGGCGGCCACCAAAGTCTACGTTGTGTGAGTCAGTTGTGTGTTAGATTTTTGATGTGAAATACAATTTGTGATCGTAGTTGATGGTTCGCTACTTTCTGGGGGTTAATCGTGTTGAAATTGTTTGATATTTTGTGTGTGGCGGTTTGGGTTTTATATTTAGTAATTGAATTTTGAATCTTTTTGGGTGATTATATCGCTTACTTGGTTTTTGATTCGATTCGATCCGCGTTCCCCGCCTGGTCGCTTGATTTCTAGAGCCAGAGTTGAGGAACAGCGTTGTTTTTCATCATGATTCGGCATTCTGTGAGTTGTCTTCTCCAGACGATGCGTGGACATTTGATAGTCCAATTGAATTCACTGAATTCGTCAGTGTTATTCTTGTGGGTTTGTGATTTATCTCTCGTCTGTGAATTGTCTTTATGGCAGTAATACTGAAGAAACTTGAGTGTTAGATGGTAAGCTGGGTTTTGTATCGTGAATGATGCACTTGAGATCTTGAGCTAGTTAAGATTCATTCATTCAGTTTCTAGTTTCTAGTATATCTAAAAAATTGAATCGGGAGACTCTTGATATTATGCTGCATAGATAATTCATTACCTGCATAGAAACATGATTGATTTGATGGGGGTATTGCACCAATTTTTGTTATATGAAATTTTAGAGATGCATTTCATTTTGATTGCAGATTAGAACTTTCCAATCTGTTAGGCCCCAAAGCTATCTCAATCTAAGATGCAGATGCTTTGAATTGTCATTTTCTGGAAAATCTAAGTTTTTGATAAATCAACCTGTCATTTTATTAGTTTGAACATTCTTAGAAGTATAGTCAAGTCAGGTGGAATTTGTCAATGACTGCCAATTAGAATGCCCAAAAAGATCCGAGAAAGACCAATAATGATGTGTTCAAAGAGAAGTTTGTAAATGAAGAAAGTTGGAGATGTAATGCTTGAATGACGTGGGGACACAAATATTTCAAAAACTGCAGAAGAGGAGGTGGAAATATTGGTGGAAAGACATCCCCCACCCCAC
Source organism: Hygrophila difformis (assembly GCA_030278955.1). Classification (NCBI taxonomy): domain Eukaryota; kingdom Viridiplantae; phylum Streptophyta; class Magnoliopsida; order Lamiales; family Acanthaceae; genus Hygrophila; species Hygrophila difformis. The sequence continues at coordinate 29,942,798 of JAOANR010000007.1, read as the reverse complement.
CCAACCCCATTTCCCTTGCTTTTGCTGTGATGATTGCCATTTTCTTAAACTGATGCTTTGTGGATGCTTTCTCATAAAAATAGTGGAATAAGATTATTTCTCCAATTACTGCCATTCAAGAGCATGGGAGTGCCTCAGTGCCCTCAGTCATTTCTTGGGTTGACTGCAGAGAACTTTGATTATCTGACCTTTCACAATTTTCAGGTACTATTCAATGTATGGACATGTGGAGAAACTCGCTGAACAGATAAAGAAGGGTGCATCATCAGTTGAAGGAGTTGAGGCCAAACTGTGGCAGGTAAGAAGCATCTTCCCCTGCAGTTCTTACTTAGTGTGTGCTAGTGTGAAAACTTCACATATCTATGTATGCATGCCTGTTTATATACACAAACACACTACATAGGAAGGACTCAGAACTGTTTGATTCTTTAAATATTGTTTTAACCTAGATGAACTGATGAAGTTAGTCAAAAGAGAAATATAAAAATCTGAAGTTACTTATATTTGAAAGAATAGAAAATAAATATAAAATTCTCATTGTAAATGAAGTAGTTGACTTTTTGTTTTGTAACTCGATTCCTACTCATGAATCCTGAAATATAAAGTGCACATCATGTGAGAGCATGATGGCTGTTTTAAATGGGTTCTGACTCAAACTGCGAGTCGTTTTATTTTTTCACTTAATTTCTGCAAATGTGCAATTCAACTTATAATTATAGTGGACAGTGAGTTTGTGCACACGGATGTGCGCAACTATTTCATGTTTGTGGGTGTGTGAAATTCTGCGCATATGTAATAGTGACACTTCTAGGAGCTTAGACACTAGATGAAGGCATTATTGATAATATGCAAATTAATGTAGTACTACTGTGTACTCATTAATGTTCAAGTTTTTTCATAAAAAATGAATTAATACTCCCACAGGATAAGCTCGATTTCACTTTTCATGTTTCTTATTGTTATGGTGGAAACAATAGTCGAATTCTTATGTAACCCAAATAAAACATGATTTGGTTAATTAAAAGCTATAGTTGTCTTGATCTTGAACAAGATAAATCACCGTATTAAAAGTAATGTAGTTGTTTATAGTTTAACTTAATCTGTAATAGAACTTAAAAAATTATATTGAAGGGTTTGATCTAAAAATAATGTAATATTCTGAATTTAGTTCCTGAATGTTGGCATCATAAAACAAGAAGCAGCATTTGGGAAATATGTGTTGTTAATAAATTGTTTTTATAAGCTTTATATTTGAGGATAGCAAATAGAATGTACATTTATTTGAACTCTCTTTATTTCCTTTGGTAAAAATGATTTGCTTGGAATGTCTATGCTATTTTTGGCATAAAAAATTACGATGAACAAAAGGAAAGCAACAGTCGTAAGAAGGAAATGCTAGTTAGTTGTTGGTTTGTGAATGAAAGTGATGATTAAAGATGTGAAGAACATATAGTGTTAGTGGAAATGCAATAAAGATGAGGGAAGGACAAAATTTGGACATGTTCGCCCCCTTCATTCTATTCCTATAAACTCATTCATTTGGAACAGACAAAAAATTAGAATTTTAATATTTGGGTAATGGGTTTCTCTCTTCCAAACGTGATTATCATCATTTTATTTTTAGTATGCTTCATGCAATGCTTGGTCCTATAATTTTATTTATGTAAAAAGATTTGGAAAATGAGAGGAAAATAAGTCGTTGATATGCTGTATATAATTTGATTGAATAATTCTATGAGCAAAATTTCAAAATAAGATAAGAATATAACTTGTGCAAATTTCAAGTTTTCTAGTATGACATAACTGCATAAGTAAAGGAATAAAGGAATGAATGGGAAAATAGATATAGAGAATGTTCAATGGCACAGACATAACTTAACTCTCTCCATGTATCTTTTTCACTCTTTTGATAGGAAAATGATTTTTAAACCAGTTTTGAATATTTTTTCTTCAAGTTTTGTTTTTCAAAATAATTTTCCGTACTAATTTTAAACAAACAAATTAAGTTATGGCCATTTTCTTAACTAAAATCAAAGACAACGTCAATGAACTTGAAAAGAAAGAAATGCTGAGGCAAAAGACTTTGCTTGTTTGGTTGATAATGAAATTGCTCAAGGAAAAGTAATTTCCTGAGACAGGAAAATATTGCTCGAGTGAGAACCCATTTTCTTTTCAAAGTTGAGATAGTTATTTTAGCTTCTTTTCATTCTCCTACTCATTTGCATTCTTCACACCTATTCATGCATCATTTTTCTCAGTTAGAATTTTTTTAAAAAAGAACTTCATTGGATGCTTGCCACTTTCTATTGTCTTTTCCACATTAAAATCATTATCAAATTTAATTTTTCTTTTTGTAACTTATGTTTCCTTTTCTGGATTTTTGGCTTTCCCCACTAGAACTGGAATCCTAATATGTTGTACCAAACATTATGTTACAGTAGAAAATTTAGAAGATAATAACATATTGCACCATAATGCTTGCAACAGGTCCCTGAGACACTACCTGATGAGGTTCTTACAAAAATGAGTGCTCCTCCAAAAAGTGAAGTACCCATCATTACACCCGCTGAATTGGCTGAAGCTGATGGCTTCATATTTGGTTTTCCTACAAGATTTGGCATGATGGCTGCACAGTTCAAAGCCTTTCTTGATGCCACTGGAGGCCTATGGAGGACACAACAGCTTGCTGGAAAGCCTGCTGGCATTTTCTACAGCACCGGTTCTCAAGGTGGTGGACAAGAAACTACAGCGTAAGCCCCTTCCTGCATAAAACTTTTATCAAATTTATAATGATCCAATTACCTCTCTATTGTGCTCTTAAAAAAGTCCCACGTCGTTCTTATTACTTGCCTGTTTGCAGATTGACTGCTATCACTCAGCTTGTTCACCATGGAATGATTTTTGTGCCCATTGGGTACACATTTGGAGCTGGCATGTTTGAAATGGAAAAAGTAAAAGGTGGAAGTCCGTACGGTGCTGGGACGTTTGCTGGTGATGGTTCAAGGCAGCCATCCGAGCTTGAACTCGAGCAGGCTTTCCACCAAGGCAAGTACATTGCCAGCATTGCCAAGAAACTGAAGGGTGCCGGAACAGCCACCTGAGCCCGTGAGATTTCAAAATGCACCATTCCCGCTTTTATATTAATAATTGGCTTTTAAATGCAATATTTCCGACCATATTATTTGACGAGTGTTGCACATGTAATTCTTGATCTGTTGAGTACACAGGCATTTTACATGTTTTCTTCTGATTACATCAGCTATGCCAGTATAAAAAAGTTTGTCTAAATTCCTTACAATTTCTAACAATCATGATTTATAAAGTATATACTATACTATATGAAAGCTCGTGTGATTTGTGGGTTTCTACTTAATACTTCTCTTTCTTCTCTCCAACTAGGAACAGATCAAAGTAATTGTCTTTGTGAGGTGAAAAGGGATGATATGAGTTTTGGATCCAGGTCGGATCGGATAGATTGTTACTTCCATGTCTCCACATGTTAGTGACATGTTCGGGTCGGATCCTCTTATCTCATTGTGATAGAATGAAAATTTGGAACTTGCACTTGGTGGTGCAATGGTATTGTTGAAACCACTATTTGGATTACTTTTGGAAATCATCCATACTTGACAGTTGTCTTTGTATTCTATATTGAGTCTAAGTCACTTATTATTAAATTTTTAATATAAAAAAAATAAATAAATAAAAGCAGAAGAAGAAGGTGAAAGTAGAACCACCTTGGTTCTTAAATCTGATGCTTTTCCTGATTAGATTGAGAGTACTGCTGTTAAATTTTCTAATGGGCATAAATCACAATCTTAATTTTTCTTCTGCCAAGAATCTTAATTTTCTGATGCTAGAAATGACAATAATAACTACAAATTAAAGTTGTAGCAATCAGCACCGGATGTTAAATCGAATTGAAGATGATCTATGCTCCAGTACAAGATCTAAGATTCATTGCGCAAGGACTTACTTAAAGAGCATATCCAAATCTAACCCCATTTAAATTTGGGTTGTGAATTTTCATTTTAGAAATAAAAATAAAATGAGTAAAATTAGGAAACTGAAACTGAAGCTCAAAATTAAATAATTTATTCTTTTTTCTGGGGCAAATAATTTATTCTTTATTTAAAAGTAAATTAGTCATAATACTTTATTTAATCCAAAAAATTTAATTTTTCAATTCAAAACACAATAATTTTTCATATTAATAAAGGAAAAATCCCTCAAATCCCACAGTATCTACTTCTGAATAAAATCCCAAATATAGTACTCCATCCGTCCTGCGAAATGTGCCTACTTTCTTTTGGACACGGTAATTTAAGTGGTGGGATTTAGTGGTTAAAGTGGTGTGGGTATTTGTGTTTAAAAAGTTTAATGAATTTTGACTTTGTTTATTTTTTAACTTTGACTTAATACTATTGTAATAATGATTTAATTAGAAAAAAATAATCAAGTATGGTATTGTTAGAATCGTCTAGTCGTCTAGTTTTAGAATATATATTTTATATAATTTTTATTTGTACCCATTTTAAAAACTGAAGAACTAAAAAAATGCAAAGGATTTTGGGTAGAAAATTAAAAGTGTATTGGAAGTTGTGCAGAATAGTAAAATAATTATTTTTAATCGGATTTTGGAAACCATTAAGATTCTAATTATATTTATATTAACTTAATTTATCTAAAAAAAGAAATTTGTCCGGAATAACCCTAAAAGGAATACTAGCCACATTTTGTGGTACGGGAAGTAGGAAGAAATTTTCTTCCATTTTAATCAGGGCATGCGTTTCGGGGCCTCTTTATGTCGTTTTACTTCCTGTTCCGGAACAAAAATCCTTCTGTCCCTATATAAAGCGTACTTCACACTTCACATCGCAGTAACCCTAAACCCTCATTCTAAATTGGTTTCCAGCCCTAGTTTTTCTGTACTCTGCATCTGGCGCTGCCCCCCTGGGCATGTCGCCCCTTTCTTATATTCTATGGGGTTTTACGTTTACAGCTCGAGGTGAAGACGAAGCTCTTGCAATTAGGGAGATATCAAAGTTGATACTTCAAACTCCTGCGATTACGGTACTTGTTTATGTTTCCTTTTCGCCCTTTCGTTGTTATGGTACTAAATTTGATTTCATGCACTACACATGGGAAAGCTTGTCGGGTTGAATTGTATGCTCTTGATGTGTTCGATAGAACGCGCGAATGAATAATTTGTCGCTTTCATTTATCTTACAGGTGGAGTATGTGACATGCGGGGATGGCTATTGATGAGTGTCCTATGGATTTTTCCATCAATTGTTATTCTCGATCAAATCGGATCGAATATGGGTTTTCTATTATGGTTTGGTTCTCCAAGCCCAATTGCAATTCTGAACCTTTTGAGATTGTTAAAGGTTTAAAGGTTTTTGTTGGAGAAGAATACAAGATTACTAATGCACAAAGGCTGCGTGAGATTGGTATTGTGAAGGTTTTTGGTTCTCCAAGCTTGCTTTTCGGGGCTGGTAACATGGTTATTGATGGTTTATGTAAAGATATATGGAGCATAGCTCTTAATCCTATCATCTCTGATATTTTGGCTTCTAGTTTATGTAACCTTGGTCGATGGAATGAAGTCAAATATTCGTTAAGGATATGGTAGATTTTAAGATATATCCAGACTATGCAATATAATGCATTGATGGATGGATATTGTCTTAATATTTAGGTAGATTATATTAGAATATTTTGTTTTACTACTCTAATATAAGAACTATAATACCTTGATAGATGGATATTGTCTAGAAGGGTAGATGATATTTGAGTAGTGTTTCTAAAACACGGACATCACAAATCAATTGAGTTTAGTGATCATAAATCCTCTATCTGTGTGGGTTGATGAACATTGGTGCAGAAGGTGTATGTGATGAGATGAAGTTATATAATGCAATTGATGGATGGATATTGGATATTGTCTAAAATTGAGACAAATAATATTTGAGGGTTTTGCTGTAATGGCATGAGATTGGAAAGGATTGAGTTATATGATGGTGGATTATCTATTTGTGTGGCTAGTGGACATTGGTGCAAAAGGTGTTCAGAATGAGGATGAAGAGAACGTTGTTGCAGCAGAGAATAGAAAGCTGCAAAATATAGCTAGAAGAGAACGTTGTTGCAGCAGAGAATAGAAAGCTGCAAAATATAGCTAAAGAGGTGCAGTGAGTTCACAAGTGCCTTGTTAAGGAGATGGATGTGTTTAGCGGTTTTATAATGCATTGGATGGACATAATCTGCAATGGCACTGGAGAGGTTTGATTATGTTTGTATATATTTTGTATATGTATTATGAAGAAATTGTTATGCAATATATACTTCATTTATTGATGGACTGTAGTAGATATGTAAGTACCTTTTTATTTTGGATATGCTTGCATTGCGAAATGTGCATATATCTAACTCATTTAGGATTGATCATTTATGCTGCAAGGAATGGCAGTTGTTTTTCACATTTCACATATGATCAAAAGTTTAAACTATTCCATAATAATGTCTTTCAAGCAGGGTAATGTCATCCCATTATCTTGCAATTATGAAGCAACTAGTTTGGGTATGAGTTTGAATGCTAAGTGATGTTGCTTCCGTTTTTTAAGTGTCACAAGTAAAACTTTTGTTAATATTTTCTTTTTGCACAGCAAAGGTGTGATTACTATAGTTTGGCAAAAATTTAAATTACTAATTACGTACTAGCATTCACATATATGATCTCTCAAAGTATGTGTAAGTTCGGGTAACCTTTTTATATGTAAGTTTGTTTTCTATATAGGGCTTTAGACCCATGTTAATAATCTTTTGGGCTTTGGCCATAACTCTTAAAATTCTAAAAATGTTTGAATTTGGATTTGGCGAGTTTTGAGTTGATACCTCCCACAAAAAGAAATTGTGGTCAACCCTCCATGGTTGGCAAACTTACACTATACCACCTCAAAATGTTTAAACCTCCTAATTTAGTTTAAGAAGTTAATAAATAATCGTGGTACTTCTCGATCGAGAAGTGTGATACCCATCCTATGAGTTGTGGTATCCAGTTATATAATGTTGTGATACCCAATTATATAATACTCCCTCCGTTTTCTAAAAATTGAAACGGATCCGCAATGCACGCAGTTCAATAAATATTTTAAATCATTAATAACTCAAGTTCGGTGCTAGTAAAAATTCTAAAAGTTCGATATTTAAAAACTACTCGACGAGACGAATCTAACAAGATCATACTTGACAATATTTTAATTTGTATAACTATGATAAAACTTTAAGTCAAAGTGCATGTGTGAACAATACTCAATTTCCAAACGTTACAATATTTCAAAAACAGAGGGAGTATTAGGGTACCCCATACGATGAATATGGTAATGTGGTCAACTCCATCATCATTGAGAAGCGTGGTACACATCAGATGATTGAAGTGGTACCTTTTATATCTCGTGGTACCCAATTATGGAATGTTATGGTACCCTTCATGGAAGGAGTGTGGTACCTATTCTAGAAGTCACATGGTACCCAGCTTTGTAATTTTGCGGTACACCTGTATGATGAATGCAGTAATGTCGTCCACTCCATCGTGGTACTTGTCGATTGAGAAGTCTGGTGCCTATCCAAGGAGTAAAGTGATACCCAACTATTTAATGTCGAGATACCCAATTATAACCATGGTACTTGTTGATTGATGAGAAGTGTGGTATCCTTTCGAAGAGTGAAGCGGTACCCAACTGCAATGGTGTGCAACTCAATTATTAGTTATTACTACCTAGTTAATTGTTAGCGTTAAGTTTTGGTTGGGAGTTAAAAGGGAGGTTAAACTTGTGGGAAGGGGTAAAGCAAAGTTTAGTTGGATGGGACTAAAATAATACTACAACCTTTTTTGTTTTTTTTTTAATTTTTTTTTTTTTGATTGACTGGAGGGTTAGAGCCATTTTATTCTAAGAATTATTGTGCGGAGTACACACCAATTACATCGTCATGAAGACAACTAAGGATACTATCCGGTGGCCTAGCCAATTTTTCAAAATCTAAAGAGGGAAGTGTCCCCTAACAAGATAAAGAAAAGAAAGCACAAATATAGAGAAATACTTCCTCCGTCTCGTTTGAATTGTTACGTCTAATCTTGTAGTTTTAGAATATCAAATTTTTATAATTTTTTATTATATATAATTTAAGTTATTAAACATTAAAAATGTGTATCGGCATGTATGTCGGGTGAGTCCATAATAATTATAATGAGACGGATGTAGTATAAGAAAAACTTATGAAGATGGTCTGGCAGGGAGGCTACAAACTTGGGTTGCAGGGATTGGGTCATAATTTACCCTTTGGAGTTTATGAATTCCAAATTTAGGGACAGAATATTCTGAACATTCAATTTGAAATTGGACTTGAATTGGATTATCGAGTTGAATATTTAAAATATTAAATTGAAAAGTGTCGAATCCCAATCATTTCATATTTTTTGATTAAAAACAAAGAGATCCCGTGGCCTCGATCTTTATTAAAGTCTCAAAACTAACCATATTACAATTCAACTAGTAAGTAACCCGTCGAAATTCGACGGGCATAATAATATGTTTTATATAATACATATACTTATATTATATAAAATAATAATAAATTATATTTTGAGTAATGAAAAATGTGTAATGATTTTGAGTAATGATGATATAATTTAATTATACCGTCTTCTTTAGCTTTTGTGGCTTGTCCGGTACAAACTTAATAAATCAATAAAAATAATTATTAAAATAATATTTTTATTTAATTTGAAATTAAAATTAAAATAAAATAAAATTTAAATATAACTATTAAGCATAATATAAAAAATTCCATCATGATTTGTTGAAAATTTCATTATTGAAAATCTTATTGGTAGGGGCTTATACCTTAAAGTTTTATTTAGTTATTAAAATAAAACAAAATCTCTATTTGTAAATCTTCTAAATCAATATCGGCTTTGTAACGCAAAAAAAATCAATACCGGATTTACCAGCAGCTACATCAAGTATCAATTTTGCAAATTTTGTCATATATAAATTTTATTGTAAACAACATTTCTTGCGGTATCTTGAGTTAATCATTCTTAATTCCATATTACTACTTTGAGCTACATTTTGTTAGTGACACGAAATATTGCAATATAACTGTTCATGGCTAAAAACTGGTTTTGAAATATAAAGTCCAACATTATTTACAGATTGACACTGACTTTTTTTTAATAACCGTAGCAAAACAAACCGCGAGTTAAAGTTTTCTCGTCTGAAATCAAATTGGGAATTTGGTTAAATTAGATAAATTTATAATTATTCTACCAATCAAGAATTTTTTACTTTCAAGGTTCTCGCAAGCTAAGTTAGTTTAACTTCAATTTTATGGTTCCGCATCTTGGTTACTATCAATATACTTTCATTGCATAATTTATTTGATGGATCTATATTACTAAAAGCATTACTATGTAACCCCCATTCAACTATATTTCCTGATTCGGTAATTCGGAACAATTGATCGTGTTTAGATATTCCAATGAAATTTATTCATTGGCATTATTTATATTTCATCCTCTTGACAAATATTGTTAGAACTTATATATACTCCCTTCATTTTTAAATTCTTGCCTCATTGGCAATTATGATACTGTTCACACTTAAAGTTTTATCATAGTTATACAAGTTAAAATATAGCCAAGTGGGATCTTGTTAGATTCGTCTCGTCTTGTAGTTGTTCAATATCAAACTTTTAGAATTTTTACTTGTACCGAAATTGAGTTATTAATGGTTTGAAATGTGCATTAGACTGTGTGCACTGTGGGTCCGAAGCAAGGATTAAAAAATGGAGGAAGTATACATTTTTATTTGCAGGCATAAGTTCCATGATATAATCATTGATTGTACCAAACAATCTCATTGGTAGAGATTCGTATAACACTATCTTTCAAAATATCTGGATTTGAAGTTGTGCAGTTTATATTTGTATAAGTACCCTCATCAATTGTCGCTACAGGATCTCCCATAGAGTTTATAAATTTTTCATATGGAAATGAAATATCTAATTGTACATCTCCAAGATCAATACCAGCTTTACCAATTACCATGACCATTGTGCAAATTTATGTGATATATAATTTTCATTGTAAATAATATTTATTGTAGTATTTTGAGTTAATCCATCTCAATTACATATTAATACTTGGAGTCTTCTCTTTCCAGTGACACGAGATATTGCAATATATCACTGACATATGGGTGAAAACCGATTATTGAAAATAGAGTTCAACCTTATTTAAATATTGAAATTGACTATTTTTTAGTATTCATAGTAAAACAAAATGCGGGTGGGAATGTTTTCCTCCGAAATCGAATGGGAAATTTGGTTAATTCAGACGGGCTCATAATCATTCTACCAATCAAGAATTTTCATCCCAAATAATGAGCTTTGTTTTAATGAGAATAGAGGTTAAATAATTTTCTAGGATAAGTTTTTTTGCAGGTAAAATTCTCATCACAATCTTGTGGAATAACAAATCTAGAAGTAGTTCTACATCTTGGAAGGAGTAGGGGTGATATTCCACTGGATGCTACCGGCAACACAATATCACATCTTCCAAGAAAGGCTAAACATAATATTTTCTAGATAAATTATCGATAAATGTTTTCTTAGTTCCACAACGTAAAGAAAAAAGAATCAACCATCACTATCAAATATATATATATAATTTTATTATAGGAACTTGTACGCATAAGAATGAGTGGTATTTATAGGCTCAACAAATAAACAACAATGTGGGAATAAAAAAAATGCAAAAGTCTAAAATAAATAAATAATATATGAAAAAATTAAAGTTTCAAATTTCAAATCTTTTTAAAACTGATATAGTGTGAATTCCATATAAATTAAGAAATCATATCCTTTTAAAACTAAAAATTGGGTAAATTAAAGATTGTGGGATAAAATAATGCAAAAATCTAAAATAAATAAAAAAATTAATTCAAAGTTTGAAATTTGAAATCTTTTAAAAGCTAAAAATTGTAGAAATTTCAAATAAATTAAAAATTTATATCTTTTAAAAATTGAAAATTGGGTAAAAATAAAAATTGTTGTAATAAAAATGCAAAAATTTAAAATAAATAAATAAAAAAACCAAAATCTAATATAAATAAATGCAAAATATACGAAATTTTAAATTTCAAATCTTTTATAATTGGGAATTGTGAGAATTCCATATAAATTGATAATTTCATATCTTTTAAAAAATGAAAGTTAGGATTTCCATATCCAAATCAATATATATTTTCACATAAATAAATAGTAAATACATAACAAATGCAAAAATCTAAATTTAATAAAAAAAAATGCAAAAATCTATAAAAATTGGAAATTTAGAATGGAGACACCACGTTAAATGTTGATTTGGTTGACCACTAATGGTATTAATAATATATAGATTATTAAAGTCCCAAAAGCAAAGGATTTTGGCTAAATTACATTTTGATAATAAAATTATCACTCTAAATATCTGTCAAATCTCTTTAATATACATTATTATAGTACTTCTTGTAATAAATTTGTCTGAAAAACGAAATTGGGCCTTGAGAGTTGAGACAGATCAAATACTATGCATAGCCCAAAATATTACCCAAATTCAAATCCAGGTAAATTTGGGCCCAGGCCCTTTTTAAAAATTTTTCCATTTTTTTAGGCCCCATTCCAATTTTATTACACTTTGCACCCCATCACATATTTGACTTGGTTTACCATGTCATTGTATGTGTCTTACCTAGATACTATATGATATTTACCAGGTTAATGATACGTGGTTTACCACTGTATTAGTATGTGTTTTACCATAGCTACCATATATTAGTACTTACCAAGTTACTGATACGTGGTTTACCACAGATACCATATGGTATTTACCAAGTTTTTGGTATGTACTTTACCACAAATACTTTATGGTGTTTACCAAGTTATTCCACATATACCATATGATATTTACCAAGTCTTAGTATGTGCTTTACCAAAAATATCTATGGTGTTTATCAGGTTATTGGTATGCGCTTTACCACATATATCTTATGATGTTTACCAAGTTATTCCACATATAACATATGTGCTTTACCAAGTTTTTAGTATGTAATTTACCACGATTACCTTATGTGTTTACCAAATTATTGGTATGTGCTTTACCAAGTTCTTGGTATGTGATTTACCAAGTTATTACATAGGGCCTAAAACACAATGTTTAAAATAGAGGGGCTTTGACTCTCATAATATTTTTTACATGGGTACCGGGCCCTAGTTTTCCCAATCCATTACGATGCTTTCATATGCAGTAGCCTCATAAGGATATTCAAAGCCCTCAACCACCCCATCAAAGTTGAGACGTTGACCTCCAGAGAAGAACCTGTTTCACTCTAACAAAAGAGTAGGTGTAATAAGACGTTTATTTAATAAGAGATATCAAACCAGCCTAACTCAAACAGCCAATATTGCCTAAATCCTTAATAATGAAATCCTTCAAGACCTCATCAAACTATTATTGTTTACCTGCTTGAATGATGAAAAAGCTAATAAAGGAAGCTAAGATGAGCAGAGCTCGATGTATGAATTGTACACATTGGAGCAAGCTAAGGTAACCTCGAACACTCTATTTCGAGAAAAAAGGCCTTGCAAACAAATAATCGGCAAGCTTATTACAGGCGGTTACCCTCTTATCAGATTCTTACGTCATTTAACTAGCTAGCCTCGAATATATTCACATACTACTAATACACAACAAACAAGACAAAACCATTCAAAGCACACAAAGACTCCAAAAGTACTTGAGATGGCATCTCCATCATTCATATAGATGATGTCTTGCCAATTTTCTACATAATAACATAATTCCTCAATATTTGCCACATATACAAATCCTTTTAAGAAATAAATTATACCTGTAATTAAATATTAATGTTAATACATTGCTTGAACATCATAATTTGTACTTTTCATTTAGATGATGATACAGGTGTTAGCACATCCCATTAACGACGACAGTTACCTGCTCTGCTGGAAGTTATATTGAGTTGTATTTATTTACTTATGCAGAGTCTGTAATTAGTTAGAGAAGTTGTTTTTCATTGTTTTAGATTTCTGAGAGAGTTTATAGTGTTCTTCAAGAATTGAGTTGTAAATCCTAAAAAGAACGTTGAATTAAGAAAGAGTCTACATCGAAGATATCTGAAGATATTGTGTGATCTACAATCGAAAAGAATTCTGGAGCAATTCAGGGATTAGATGAAGATCATGGTGAATGACAGACTGAGATCGTGCCTTGAAGATTTCAATTAGGTGGTTTTCCTACAGTCGGAGTTGAGGGGGAGTCTCAACGACGTCTGCTCGTCGAGATCTGTTCATCTAGAGTTAGTAAGTTTGGTCTCGGGTTTTAGGCATTGGATAGAGTCTGTGTTCTTGATTTCAGTCTAGTGAAGTCACCTGGATTCATATCTCCCAGATGTAGGTTGCAAAATCAAATTGGGTCAACAAATCCCTTTGCATTCTTTACAGCTTTTCAAACGAAGTTATAACACGCTGCTAACGACGATAACTGAATCTTGGATTAAAAGGGACTTTCAAATTGGTATCAAAGCGAGTCCTCTAACGCAGCTGAGGAAATCCATTTTTTCAAGATTCAAGAATCACGAACCGTGAAGGAGCATACAACACTCGACCGCCTTTGTTTGATGGAAATGATTATGCATATTGGAAAGCAAGGATGAGGAATTATCTTCTAGCTCAAGGAGACAGAGTTTGGGATTCTGTTCTGGAACAGTGGACTCAACCAACGAGACAAGTTCGTGCTGCAGAAGGATCAACGGATCCTCCAACAACTCGACCGGCTACCAAGGCTGAACTTACACAGGCTGATAGAACCACGAGACAAGCAAACTACACAACCCTAAATGCCATAAGTGGAGCCATGGATGAGGCGCAATTCAGGATGATCGCAAACTGTACAACTGCCTATGAAGCTGGGAATTTCTTGGAAACTCAACATGAAGGTTCGGAGGATGTTAAATCAACCAGGCTGCATCGAATAGAGTGTATCTTCGAAAGCTTGATAATGACAAATGATGAAGATATCACATCTTATTTTGGAAGATTTCCAGATATTGTGAGTCAAGCTACGGCCCTTGGTATGACATTTGAAGGATCAAAGTTAGTGAGGAAGTTTCTCAGGACCGTTCAAAGAAGTATTCTGCAAAAGTTGCAGCTCTTGAAGAAATAGAGAAGATCAAGGCAATGTCCTTAAGAGAATTAGTTGGGATTCTCCAAACATATGAGATGAATCATTTAGCCTCAAAGAAATCCTACAAGAACATTGCATTCAAAGCCGAGGATGAACCTGTAGAGGATTTTGAAGAAGAAGTTTCTTTACTCTCCAAAAGGATTGGAAAGATGCTTCAAAATAAGCATTTCAAAAAGTTCCAGAAGAAAAATCGATGTTCTGACAACCAGTTGACAATCGAGAAGCAGAACAACAGGAATGAGAAGAGAGCTAATGGAAAGTTTCGGAGGTTTAAGAAAGATAAAAATGGTGATAAATCTGAGAATTCCTCTGAAATCAGGTGCTTTGAGTGTGAAGGAAAAGGTCATGTAAGAGCTGAATGTCCCACTGCACAGAAGAATAAAGGGAAAGCACTTCAAGCCACTTTGAGCGATGACTCTGAAGATGAAGCAGAAAATGATCAATCCAGTGATGATGAAGATGTTGTAGCATTCATGACAAGAGAAGCCAGTCCTACCCCTTCTGAAGGTAACTCTGAGCCAATTCAATTAATTACTGACATATCTTCTATTGTTACAGCTGAAACAGGAAGTCTCTATAAAGAACTAGTTGATATCTATGAAGAACTTAAAGAGGAGTATGAAGGAGCTGTACAAGAGAATGAGAAGTTGTCAAAACAACTTATTGACACTAGTTTAGCTTGGGACAAAGTAGAAGCTGAAAAACTTAAAACTATTGATGATCTAAAAGCACTTAAGGGAAAGTATGATGAACTCAAACATCAGGTCACCACTTTCACCAAAGAAAATGAATCTTTTAAGAAGGAATCAAACAATCTGAAGAATCACATTGCTGACTTGGAGAAGATGGTTAAAGGCAAAGGCAAATTAGATGAAGTACTATATATTGGAAAGAGCTACAAAGATATGACTGGAATTGGGTATAAGAATCAAGCATCTACAGGGAAAAGGCTATTTGTTTGCGGTGGAAACTTGAATGCGGAGTCAAGTTCACTGTCACATCAGGGTGTCCCTACATCACCTAAACGACGCAGAGATTGTCTTTACTGTAGTCTACCTGGTCACACTGCCAAACTTGCATGAGAAGTGTTCGTGATCTTATGAATGGCCGTCCCGTGGTCTGGCCCCATGATGATTTAAAGAAGAAGATCAAAATTCAAATGGGGTGGATGCCTAAGAGAAAGGAAGCTCAATGCCTTGTTGTTCTATCATCGCAACAACAACAGCGTTCCAGAAAATGGTATTTTGATTCAGGTTGTTCAAGGCACATGAAAGGTAGATAGGATATTTTAGATAACTTCACAAATAGAGATTGTGGAGATGTGGTATTTGGTGATGGTGCTAGAGTAAGATCACAGGCTATGGTAATGTAAAGGATGGTGAACTCTATCAACTTTCTAGAGTTTATCATGTGGAAGGACTTACTACTAATCTCATTTCAATTAGTCAATTATGTGATGATGATTCTCTTATTATTTTTACTAAGAACTTTTGTGAAGTATTTGATTGCAGAAGAGACAACATAATGACAGGTAAACGCTCAAATAACAATTGCTACACTTTGGAAGCAAATCTAGTTCAAGCACAAACTTGTGGCACAAAAGACTAGGACACCACAACTATCAAAATTTGTACAAGCTGAGTTGTTCAGCTGCTGTCAGAGGTCTGCCTAAACTTCAGAATAACAAAGATCTTACATGTGTGGATTGTTCTAAAGGAAAGCAGACTCGAGCACAACATAAGAAGACTGATGGAATTTCTACTAAACATTGTCTAGAACTAATCCATATGGATCTTATGGGTCCAACAGAAACCGAAAGCCTAAATGGCAAAAGGTATGTTTTGGTTTGTGTTGATGATTTTTCGAGATTTACTTGAGTTTGTTTTCTGAGGAGCAAAGATGAAGCCTTCCAACAATTTGAAAAACTTAGCCTGAAACTGATGAATGAGAAGCAAGCTAAAATCCAAAGAATTAGATCTGACCATGGACGCGAGTTTGAAAACCAGGAGTTTGAACATTTCTGTAACAACGATGGTATATTTCATGTGTTTTCAGCACCAAAGACACCACAACAGAACGAGATCGTTGAAAGGAAGAATAGAATTCTTCAGGAGATGGCTCGTTCAATGCTACATGCAAGCACTCTTAGCAAGTGTTTTTGGGCAGAAGCAATTCATACAGCATGTCATATCATCAATCATGTGTTGTTGAGACCTCACACTAACAACACTCCATATCAAATCTGGAATGGTAACACTCCTACTGTTAAATATTTTCATACTTTTGGATGTAAGTGTTTTGTCTACAGGGATAGGGAACAAATTAAGAAGTTTGACGCTAGAGCTGAAGAAGGATGGTTTTTGGGTTATTCCAATAACTCTAGAGCTTATCGAGTCTATCTGATTAAATCCAGAAAGGTCACTGAAATAGTAAATGTCCTATTTGAGGATAAATATACTTTACCTAGAAGGGAGGATGATGATGATACAGTTCCTAGTGTTGCTACTACATCAGACAATCCTGTAGTTGAAACATCCAGCCACCAACAGCCAGAAGGAGTAGATATTGATGATGATGATGATGATGAAGCTGAATATGAGCAAAACCCAGAAGATACTGAGTCAAGTTCTAAAGATGTTGTACCTAATAAGAGGAAAGGTCGAAGAGCGTTGAAACACCATTCACAACAAGACATCATTGAAGATCCAAATGCTCAACGACAAACAAGGAATCAGAAGGCTGATTATAGAGAATTGGCAGGGATGAACAGTTTTGTTTCCAAGATAGAGCCAAAGAATGTTTCTGAAGCCTTAACAGATGAATATTGGATAATAACTATGCAAGATGAGCTGATTCAATTTGCAAGGAATGATGTCTGGGAGTTGGTAGAACAACCACAAAACATCAATGTGATTGACACAAAGTGGGTTTTCCGAAACAAGACAGATGAACAGGGGAACATTATTAGAAATAAAGCACGCCTTGTTTCTCAAGGTTTCACTCAGATTGAAGGAATTGATTATGGTGAGACATTTGCCCCAATTGCTAGGATGGAAGCTGTTCGAATTTTACTAGCTTTTGCTTGTTCAATGAACTTCAAGTTATATCAACTTGACATCAAGACAACTTTTCTCAATGGGAAAATAAATGAGGAGATCTATGTTGCTCAATCTGCTGGCTTTGAGGATCCATCAAGACCTAATCATGTTTATCGAGTAAAAGGAGCTTTATATGGTCTTAAACAAGCTCCGAGAGCCTGGTATGACAGGTTGCCTTCATTTCTCATCAACAACGGATACAAAAGAGGAAATGGAGACAAGACAATGTTTGTCAAATATCAGAAGAACCATCTAATAGTTGCACAAGTATACGTTGATGACATTATTTTTGGATCAACGTCAGAATGACTGAGGAACGACTTTGTCAAAGCAATGCAGTCCGAGTTCGAGATGAGTATGATTGGAGAACTTACTTTTTGGTTTACAAGTGAAAAAACAGGATGATGGAATCTTTTTAAGTCAAGAGAAGTATGCTCTCAACATGCTTAAGAGATTTAGTCTTCATGATAGCAAGGTTGCCAGAATACCACAAGGACAACAGCAGAAGCTTTCTAAAGATGAACAAGGAAACAATGTAAATCAGAAGTTGTATCAAAGTATGATTGGAAGTTTACTCTACTTAACAGCAACTCGACCTGATATTTCCTTTAGCACTGGAGTGTGTGCAAGGTTTTAATCTAATCCAAAGGAAACACATCTAAAAGCAGTCAAGCGTATTATGAGATACATCAAAGGAACTATTGGAATGGGAATATGGTTCTCTAAGAGATCAGGTTTGGACTTGATAGGATATACGAATTCAGCTTGGGCAGGATGTAGTGATGACAGACGTTTGACAACGAGAGGCTGTTTTTATCTTGGGAACAATCTAGTTTCATGGTTTTCCAGAAAACAGAATATAGTAGCACTCTCAACAGCAGAAGTTGAATACATTGCAGCTACATGTTGTTGTTCTCTGTTGATGTGGATGAGGCAAATGCTTGATGACTATGGTGTTAAGAAGGATGATTTCAAGGTCTACTGTGATAATACCAGCGTGATTAACATCTCAAAGAATCATGTTCTTCATAATCGCAGTAAACATATCGACATTAGGTATCATTTTATAAGAGATTTGGTAGAAGACAGTGTGTGCAACATTGATCATATTGGGACGTTAGAACAACGTGTGGGCATCCTTACAAAGGCACTTGACGGTGAAAGGTTTAAAACCCTTAGATCAATTATGGGCCTTTGCTATTCTAGTTCATCCATTTAAGATCATTTTTATCTATATATTTTTGCACTTGATCTAGCCCATGAGAATTTTTCATGCCCAATTCTTCTTCCGATAAGCTTAAGAGAAACCGTCATCTACAAAGTAATGATGACTGCACAACTGACAGCCATCATCTTTCTCACGGCGCACATCAGGGGAAACTGTTGCCCTCTCTCTCACACTCTCTCTCATCTTCGTCTTCCATCATTTCTCTTTAAATCAGTTTGTTCAGTTTGATTCTTCACTCATTTCATTTTCTAGTTTGAGTTTTTGCAGAAATCACTTTTCTAAGCCATGACATCGTCTTCTTCAACTAACCATCCGGAGAAACCTTATGAGCAAACTCAAGCCACATCAGAACCCCCCATTACCTCAGAAATTCCAGTTCTTACCGAGAATACCACTGAAGAAGCCATTTCCACAACCGAAAATGTTGCTCAAACCACTGAAAATACCGAAACCCAAATCATTCCATTCACAGAACCCTCGAATGATTTATCTCCTCATCCTCCACAGAATCCTACTGATAATCCTACTGACCCACCTACTGTTGAAGCCGAAAATGTTATTTTAGAGGATGACATTCTTCCACACGACGAACTAGAAGTTCCTGATCCAGCTGAAGTTGTAATAGATTTTCGACGACCAGCCACCAGATCTACTCAAAAAAAGAAGAGAAGCTCTTCTACAAGCGATGTTAGCACAGCGAAAAAACGACCTCGAACACGGAGGACTCCAACAGATCCAAAATCTCAAAGAGCGTTCAATGCAACCTATTTCACTAAAGAGATGATGCAGTTTGGCACTCAGGATCTTGTCAACAGAAAGTTCATTCATGAAGAAACGTTTGTTCACAACACCTACACTGATATACGGTTTGACGAGTTCTTTGAAGAAAGGCATCTTTTGAAATGGGCGCGAGCTTTCAAGGCCTACTCTCTAACCTTGGTCGGGGAGTTTTATGCTAATTTTCATCCTGAGATTCTGAACAAAAGTTCTCCTTGGTATGGTAAGATATACATTCGTGGAAAGTTCATTGAACTAACCCCTTCTGTTATCAATGCATTGTTAGAACTTGCCCCCACTGACGACCTCGAAGATCCTTTGGAGTATCTGCCTCACTCCCCTGCAGACATTGCTTATACCATCTCAAATGAGAGAGCCTTTGATTTTGGACGACACAAGTGCAGTGCCTCAGATTTCACAATGAAGTTCCACTGTCTCTTCTACTCCTGTCGTGCCAACATTCTACCAACATCGAATGCTTCTCAGCCTTCTCTTGAGATGGGTAAACTCTTATTCTGTATCAATTCTAGTGTTGAACTAATGAACTTTGGTTTGCTTGTGTTGAAGAGGATGTTAGGATATTCTCGAGACATGATTACAAAATCTGCAAGTCTTCCTTACCCTGGTCTCATAACCTTACTGCTACACCAAAATGGGATTAAAACGAAGAAGGATGATCTGATAAAGATCAATGTGCATTCTCCCACTCCTGAACTTCGTGATAAGCACAATGATTTCAAAGATGGACTACCTCCATCTGGCACTGATCTTATTCAACAGATAAAGTCCGAGTTGTTGACTCTTAGTGACAACCAGACTAAGATAAGCCATGATGCTATAGCCACCAAGCGGAGGATTGCACAGATTGTGAGCATATTGTCCGGATCATTTTCCCCTTCCCGCAACGCTTCTTCCAGCACAGCTCGTTCTGTTAAGCCCAATCCTTTTGCTAATGAGGAAGATTCGTCTGATGGAGTTGTCTGATCCATCTAGTTGGTGTCTATAATGGTCAAAAGGTGGTAATTGTGTGGTAAGGTTGTTGATACTTTGGGGTAGCGACTTTCTGACTAAAA
Source organism: Hygrophila difformis (assembly GCA_030278955.1). Taxonomy (NCBI): domain Eukaryota; kingdom Viridiplantae; phylum Streptophyta; class Magnoliopsida; order Lamiales; family Acanthaceae; genus Hygrophila; species Hygrophila difformis. The sequence goes on along the minus strand of JAOANR010000007.1, from coordinate 29,922,317 downwards.
CTCTTAATGGTTTTTGTGTTTGTCTGATGGATGTTGATACTCTGTGCTGATGACACTTTATTTTGATGTTTTTGTCTATTTTGGATGTACTGTCATCTCTGATATTGATGCTTTACATTGATGATATTTTCCTATTTTGTTGATGTGCTTGGCTATCATGTTCTTATATGCTTAATGCTTGCATTATTGATATCTTTGATAGACACCTTGTGATGGATCATCATCTCCATGAAATGTGGGGGAGATTGTTAATACATTGCTTGAACATTTAATTTGTACTTTTCATTTAAATGATGATACATGTGTTAGCACATTCCATTAACGACGACAGTTACCTGCTCTGTTGGAAGTTATTGAGTTGTACTTATTTACATATGCATAGTTTGTAATTAGTTAGAGAAGTTGTTTTTCATTGTTTTAGATTTCTGGGAGAGTTTATAGTGTTCCACAAGAATTGAGTTGTAAATCCTAAGAAGAACGGTGAATCAAGAAAGAGTCTACATCGAAGATATCTGAAGATATTGTGTGATCTACAATCGAAAAGAAGTCTGGAGCAATTCAGGGATTAGATGAAGATCATGGTGAATGACAGACTGAGATCGTGCCTTGGAGATTTCAATTAGGGTGGTTTTCTTTACAGTCGGAGTTGAGGAGGAGTCCCAACGACGTCTGCTCATCTAGATTTGTTCATCTAGAGTTATTGAGCTTGGTCTCGGGTTTTAGGCATTGGATAGAGTCTGTGTTCTTGATTTTCAGTCTAGTGGAGTCGACTGGATTGGTATCCCCCAGATGTAGGTTGCAAAACCGAACTGGGTCAACAAATCCTTTGCATTCTTTGCAGTTTTCCAAACGAAGTTATAACACACTACTAACGACGATAACTGAATCTTAGATTAAAAGGGACCTTCAATTAAGAACCGTAAAATTTAAGTTTTACGATGCTCTGTATGATTTTTATTTTTTTTTATCAATGTTTTAATAGTAAAATGAATTAGCTAGTTTTTCTATTGAAATCCATATGAGGCAACTGGGCACACATGTAGCAAGTATCAAACAGCTTGTGTAAATGGAACCTTATCGCCCATAACAGTGTGATATATAAAAATGTATTCATCCAATATACTATAAGTAAAGATATGACATAAGTGCAGTATTATGAATGAACTTTAATCAAGAAGGGGAAAAGCAAAAACCTGCCATCATCGTTGAAGCCTAGCTGCTCTATCAAGGGTTAATTAACATTTAAGGGTAGCCAAGATTACACATGCTCACTCCTGCCACTGCCAGCTTTTTGCTTTTACAAATAAACAACCACAACTGAAGGCATCACTTTATCACACACAAATCATTAGCAAATTTTATTTAATTTGGCAAAACTAAGCAAAAGAAATAAACAAGCACACAAATCCAGATTGCAATCTGGATTCTCCTATACTTTTGTCACATATGATGCTCTTCTTGGCTAATCATCATTAATGCTCAACTTTTCTACTATCATATCTTTTTGTGTTTATTCATGCTTCCAAGTAAAGCTAATATTACCCTTTGGAAAAATTATCCCTGCTACTTGATTACTATGGTAGGTGTCCATGTATCTAATACCTATATTCATATAATATACTCCCTCCGTCCCGCGAAAGTTGACGTATATTCCTTTTTGAGCTGTCCCATGAAATTTGACACGTTTCTTTTTTTAGATAAATTAAATTAATATAAATATAATTAGAATCTTAATGGTTTCTAAAAATCCATTAAAAGTAATTACTTTAACTATTCTGCACAACTCCCAATACACTTTTATTTTTCTATACAAATCCCTTACATTTCTTTAATTCTCCATATCTGTACAAATAAAAATTATATAAAATATATATTCTAAAACTAGACACCTAGACGATTCTAACAAGACCACACTTGAATATTTTTTTCTAATTAAATCATTACCATAATATTAAGTCAAAGTTAAACAATAAATAAAGTGAAAATTCATTAAAATTTTAAACACAAATACCCACAACACTTTAACCATTAAACCCCACTACATAAATTACCGTGCCCAAAGGAAACGCGTCAACTTTCGCGGGACGGAGGGAGTATATCTATATAAGTATATAATGTTATATATAATGTCAAATGATCAATCATAGTGTCAACAGAAGTCACATATGCACAAACAGTATAAAGGTATATAGTTGGAAGAGTTTACTTTTGAATTAGTTTCTACTATTATGTTATTTTGGGTTTTATTTACAAGGGTTTTGAAATTTTTCTAGTTTTATATATATATATTTTAAAAAAAATAATAACATGGGGTGATATTGGTGGACTGGTATTGCCTTCAAGTGAAAGCAGTTAAAAGTGACCATTGGATGAAAAGCACAAAGGCAAAGGGATGATAGCTCCCTCTCCTTCCTTTTTACATACTCTCCTTTCCTTATTACAGAAAAGAATGCAGACATAAAACAAGAATTGGGAAAGGCTCAAGTGTGAGATCAAGAAGCAATGGGCCATCCACCCCCCCCCCCCCCCCCCCCCCCCCGAAGGCCCCCTCCCTTTTTTTTGGTTTCTGACTTCCACTAACATATTCCCAAACATATAAACAATTCAAAAGTGAGAGTTCAATCAATTGATCTCCCCACTCCTGTTCTGGAATTCAATTATTCCCTTTCATCCCTTTTTCTCCAAAAAAAAAAAAAAACAATATGTAAATTATACAACACTAAAGTAATGCATTGCCAGTACCGCCTCTAATTTTGCAAGCATGAAAATGTTAAACAAATAAATAAACAAACACATATAGTACAACACCAAAGCTACTTTCTATCTTTTTTTTTTTTTTTTTTTCCTTTTTGTGCTGAATTCGGCTACAAAACAACAAATTAAACACTGATCAATATATCCTCAACCAACTAATCTATTAAATTAATTTCAGCAAATATCATTCCTAACCATAAGAAAAACCTTTAATCATATATATAATGGCACAATTATTAGAAGAGCATATATTGATACATTCTTTTTTCTCTGCAAACATTTTATAAATAATATTGATGCCTAGCTAAGCTGCTGCAGCATCATTTTTGCCTATGTCCCGATGGCCCCAGAGGTTCCCTGTCCTTTTTGCTTTCTCTTTCAGCATTTTTCCCGGGAAAGAAAGGTTTTTGCAAGTGGCCATGGAGAGGGTACATTTTTTCTTTTTGCTATCTTATCTATCCTGCTTTGTTAGGGTTTGATAAGAGTAGTGTACCCCCTGGCCTTCGTGACAAAAAAAAAACAAAAACAAAAACAAAAAGAGAAAACCTTCATCTATAACTTCCTCCAAATGTTGGTGTCCAAAAATCGACAGTTGTTTCGTGTGTCATTGGAAAGGTGCTGGAAACAGGCACCAGACATAACCCGCGGCTTCGAAGATCTTGCCTTGGCCCTTCTGCTGCATCCTTGTTGGATTTATCGGGGTTCTATGTGTAATGAATTGTTAGTTATTGCATTCATTGAGTAATTCATCATATACTATTAAAAAGGATTAGGTTTTTGTGTACCTGCTGGTGCTGTATGGGTGCACCATTTTTCATGTATGGGGTACTCAAGACCTGATTAATTATCCACCAAGTACATTAATTAGGATAAACCCTTGCAATTATTCAACAGTATTGTCATATAAATTTGATTGAATATTTTGGAAAATTGTAAATGGCTTGATAGAAAAGAGGGGCTTACACTGACTTGTTCATGGAGGAATTTTATGTACTCAATAGCTTCAGAAAGCACAGAAGCAGTATCAGTCTGGGAAAAAAAAAAACAAAAAAAAAAAAACAAATGAATATCCATTAGTGGTGAAATGATACTTTGAAGAAGACAGAATTTTAATTTCCCAAATTTACCTTTCCAAAAGGTGAGACTAATTGTTGAAGTGCTGTTATTCTATCTCCCATCTTCTCTTTTCTCACCTACTCAAAAACATTGATTGTTATTATTTTTACTGTTGTTTCATACTACATGTAATAAGTAAATTAATTAATTAAAGAGAAACTGAAGACATTGAGGACCCATCATTGCCAAAAGAAAACGTACTCTACAAGCTCCATTAAAATCAAATTACTACATTACCTTAAAAGCTGGTAAAGGAGATGGCGTTTCGTTCCGGGGCCTTTTGTTTGATGTTTCCGAGCTGGTTTTCTTCGTCGTCGTGCTCAAATCCCGCGGTTCTGAGGAGTTCTTTGGACAATTCAATTCAGATCAAGATTTTATCAGGAACACAAAGAATGTAGACAAAAGATAGTATAACTTAATGTAATAAAAACCCCAATTTGGGTAGGTGGTTTAATCTCGAAAATTTGAAATGGTTGTTACCTTAGGTTTCTCGTCAAAAGAAGAAGCGGACGGAATTTGCGTTCGTATGTCGGGGAAGAAGCTTGGGCGGGCGTCGGCTGCGGCCGCGGCGGCCGGGTTGGCGGATGCATTCCAGAAAGGAGTATTATTAGTAAAATGCAAATGGGTCCCGCTCCCCGGCGGCGGCGGCGGTTTTGGCGGCGATGTTCTCAAGAACGCCTGCGGGAATTTATTCCATGTAGGGATTAATCCAGCGTCGGCGTTGGGGGGCGGGTATGGGAAATTCATGGTCGTTCCGCGTGGGGTTTCGTAGGCGGAATGGTGCGGCTGAGTTTCCGGCAGTAAAAGGCCGTAGGCGGCGGTGTCCAGCTGGAAACTGGGGTTTAAACTGTGGGCAGATGAAATTGCGGCGGCGACGTTGGTTGAGCTTCCTGGAGAACTGTACTGCGGTTGATCAAGGGAGAATCCGCGGTGGTTGTTCATCCCGCGGAAATCGTGAACGGAGGAATCGTCCGGCGAAGCCGCGCCGGAATAAAGCTTCTGCGTCCAGTGATCCTGGGAAGACGATTCCGCCGCCGCCTGAAAACTTCCGGTGTTCGAACTCAAATCGGCTTCCTGAATCACGGACCGGAAACTGCTCTCCCCCTTTTCATCTCTACTGTTCAACAATTCCCCAATTCCACAAACCGAATCGACAATTAAAGCGAATCAAACCGAAGAATTCAATTCCATTTCGACAAAGATTCATCATTTTATGGAAAAATTAACTTACAAAAGAGCTTGGCCCCAATCCAACCCTTGAGAAGGAAGACCTAACCCCATCATCTGCAAATTCACGCTGTTATCGGCCAAGACGCCTCCGCCTGCAGCGGCGGATTGATCCGCGCCGCCGTGGAGCACCATGGAGCCAGGCGAATCCATGGAGGACCGGGGTTTCATGTCCGCCATTTCCGTCGGCCATCCGAAGCTGCTTCCTATGGCGGACAGCGACGTAGGAATTGAAGCCGATGTGGTTTCGCCGTCAAATCTTCCTCTAGAAGCTTCCCACCAGTTTCCACTTCCGAGCTGGAAATCATCCGCCATGGCTACTGAAATTTTATTTACTTAATTCTTTTCGCCTTCTTCTAAACGGTGAAGGGCTGTTATTATGCTTGAAGACTCTTTCTTCTTTCTTTCTATCTGTAATTCTCTCTTGATTTCTATCAAATTGACATGATTCCGATTTTCTGCATCTCAGTATATATACTAGTCCTGAAATGAATGACCAGAATTTTATGGTTGACTTTTTTCCACACACTGATTTGACAAAGGAAATGAAAGGTCATATTTCACAGGAAATTCCATTATAGTACTTCTATCAAAGAAAGTAGATTATTAATAAATAAAACCACAAAGAAATAGGGTTTTTAGAAAAAGGATAAAATAATAATCTTCATTTGTCTTTTTCAAAGGCAATAGTGGTTTTTATTCTTTTGAATCGGAAATGGAAAAAGTAGAGATGTATTCGCAGTTTGGGAAAGCAAACTTTGCCAAACAAGTTTTCGTAGACAGTGTCGAGTCAATATACCATTGACGTTATTATAAGACAAAAGCATATGTGTAAGAACAATTAATAATTTTCAACATAATGACATATACTATATGTTTTGGGATTTTGCTACTTATAACTAACTACCTCAATAACTTTTTTGAGAAGCCAAAGGCCAGGAAACAAGAGAAAAATAAAAGAAAGAAAAAACGACATGAAGTTAGCGAAATCAACAACTAAAGCCTAGGAAAAAAGATGCCCGAAGCATCGGCCATCAATTCTATTAGGACAAAATCCGGAGGAAAAGCCCACGTAGTGTAGAAATCCTCTATCGACGCCCCATGCTTTGCGAGTGCATCCGCCACCTGGTTGCCTTCGCGAAGAATGTGGTAGACTGTACAGGCCTCAAAAGATGCTCGAATCTCCTTAATCTTGCAAAGAAAGCCCGCCAGAAGATGATACCCATGGTCCGACCTCAAAAGATCAAGAGCGGCTTTAGAGTCCGAGTAGCAAGTAACCCTCCGAACGCCCATCCGCACCACAAACTCCAGTCCCGCCAGAAGAGTTGCTACCTCCGCATAGAGGTTATTATTGTGCCCAAGGTAACCACACCCTCCTCCAACCCAATGACCACTATCATCACGAATCACAAATCCATATACAGATCGTCCGGGATTACCAATGGAGGTACCATCAACATGTAGTATATGACCGCAAGCTCCTTGGTTATTTTGCAATTTTAAAGTTACTAATTTTAGATTTTCGCGTTATTTATTTATTCATTAGAGATTTATTTACTTTTAAAAAGATTTGAAAGATAAAATTTGAAATTTTGTATTTTTATTTTATCTATTTTGGAATTTATTTTTTGCATTTTTTTATATTTTATTATTTTGTATTTTTTATTTTATTTATTTAAAATTTTATTGCTGTATTTATTATTTATTTATAGATTTTGAGTTTTTACACCATAGAATTATTATGACATGAATAAGAATTTTCAGTTTTTGCATCATAGTATTATTAGTTATTAGGACGGGGTTCGGCACTGACAACTAAGAATTATGTTGCGTTTATATTTCAATATGGTGATCATATTGTAATGTTGGTAATTTTGTGTAGGTTTAGTCTCAATTTTGGTTATATTTATTTGGTGTGATAAATTATGTAATCAAAATGTATATTAATGTGTATATGAAATTCCAATTTTTAGTCTTTTATTTAATTACCAATTTATATGGAGTTCCTACAATTTTCAGTTTTTAAAAATTTGAAATTTTAAAATTTATATGGAATTTGCAGTGTATATATGTAATTTATATTATTAAAAGATACATTAATGAATATATGAAAAAGATTTGTATATATGAATTAATGTGTATATATGGGCCATATTTTCACAAAAATATGTCACTTCTCTTAAGTAATATACAACAATATATTTAATAAAAGTAATATATAATTATATAGTTGCTAATTGTTAAAAAAAATATTTTTTATAATTATATCATTCTAATTGTATATAAATATATACTAAATAGAATAGATCTTATTTATGTTTTATTATATTTAAAATAATACAAAAGAATTATAATTATTAAGAGAAGTATGAAAATTCATATTCTATGGATAATTGATTTAAAGTAAATTAGTTAATTTCGTAAAGCATATTATAAATAAAAGAATCGGGTGTATAAAGAGTTATTGGGGTGCGAATAGTCCTTCAGTAACTAAAGAATGAAAAATTATTTTTGTATTATTTATTTTTAAGGAATAATTCATTAACATATATTTTAACAGACTTGTAATTGACGGAAGAATAAATATAAATCTAGCTTTATTAGAAATTGAAAGTCTAATTGCCGCAAATTCTAAATTGGAAAATTTTCTCTGAAATGGCAGTACTGAATGAAGTTTTAACATCTGAAACATATAATCTATTGATACTAGAAGAGAAATATTATAATAAGGAAGAAATGAAGGTGTATCATGCTCAGCTATTACCTTTGTTGATTAATGAGTAGATAAATGTTTATAATAAAATAATGTATGCAGTTGATAGTTCTGAGGGTTGATTCTTTTTTCTTTACATGGTGGAACTGAGAAGACACTTATCCATAATTTATCCAGAAAACATTATGTTTAGCCCTTCGTGGGAGAAATGATATTGTGTTGCATGTAGCATCCAGTGGAATAGCATCACACTCCTTCCAAGAGGTAGGACGGCACATTATAGAATTGATATTCCACTAGATTGTGACGAGAATTCTACCAACAAAAACTTATCCCAGAAAATTATTCAACCCCTCTTCTCATTGGAACAAAGCTCAAGATTTTGGATGAAAATTCTTGATTGGTAGAATGATTATGAGCCCGTTTGAATTAACCAAATTCCTCATTCGATTTTAAAGGAAAAAAAGTCACACTCGTATTTTGTTTTACTATAACTATAAAAAAAAAGTCAATGTCATTTTTTAAAGAAGGCTGGACTCTATCTTCAAAAATTATTTTTTTACCTATGTAAGTCATATGTTGCAACACCTCGTGTCACTGGAAAGAGGGGACTCGAAGTATTAATATGCAATTAAGATGGATTAACCCAAGATACTACAAGAAATGTTGTTTACAATAAAAATTATATATGACATAAATTTGCAAAAGGAATTCTTCATGTAGGTGATGGTAGTAAATCTGATATTGATCTTGAAGATGTACAATTAGATTTGACATTTCCAGATGATAATTTTATAAATTCTACGGGAGATCCTATACCGGCAATTGTTTAGAGTACTTATACACATATAAAATGCACCACTTCAAATCCAGATATTTTTAAAGATATTGCTATACTATTCCCTACCAACGAGATTGTTGATACGATCAATGATTAAATCATGGAACGTATGTCTGTAAATGAAAATGTATATATATCAGTTCTAATAATATTTGTCAAGAGGATGAAAACATAGATAATGGCAATAAATTATTTTCACTATAATATCTAAACACAATCAGTTGTTCTGGATTACCAAATCATGAAATAACGTTGAATTAGGGTTGCATAATCATGCTTATTAGGAATATAGATCCATCAAATAAAGTATGCAATATAAGTAGATTGATAGTAACCAAGATGCGGAACCATATTATTGAGGTTAAACTAATTTTCGAGAAGGCATGAAAGTAAAAAATTCTTGATTGGTAGAATGATTATGAACCTATCTGATTTAACCGAATTCCTGATTTGATTGCAAATGAGAAAATTTCAACTTATAGTTTGTTATTCTATGATTATAAACAAAAATCAATGTCAATTTTTAAAGAATGTTAGTCTTTATCTTCCAAAACCAGTTTTTGCCATGAATAGTTATGTTGCAATATTTCACGTCACTAGCAAGATGTGGTTCAAAGTATTAATATGTAATTAAGAATGATTAACTCAAGATACCACAAGAAATGTTGTTTACAATAAAATTTATATATGAAATAAAATTTGCAAAATGAATACTTAATTTAGGTGATGGTAAGGTCGGTATTGATTTTGAAGATCTATAATTAGATGTGACATTTCCGGATGATATTCTTATATACTTTATGGGTGATCCTATAACGACAATTTTTAAGAGTACATATACAAATATAAACTGCACCATTTTAAATTCAGACATTTTTAAAGATAGTACTATACTAGCCCATACCAATGAGATTTTCAGGAATGAACTTTTCAACAAATTGTGAGGAAATTTTTCATATTATGCTTAATACAAATATATAAATTTTATTTTATTTTAATTTAAATTTCAAATTAAACAAAATATTATTTTAATAATTATTTTTATTGATCTGTTAAGCCAAAGAAGCTAAAGAAGACGGTATAATATAATTTCTTAGTTAGTTTTAAAAATAATAAAATTAATTATCATATACATCATATTTCGAATAGATATAAAATCATTATATATTTTCATTACTCAAATATAATTTATGATTACTTTATACAATATAAGTATATATATATATTATACTATAAAATATAAAATTATGCCCGTCGAGTTTCGACGGATTAATTACTAGTTAAAATAAATAACGGATGAGATAAGATTTGGATGAAAATTCACTCTTAACAAGTAGGTTGGAAATTCGGAGATTAAACTACTAGCTAGATCAAACTCTCGTCCCAATATTTAAGATGGTTTTAATTGAATTGGTTGAGTTCAAATTAAAAATTTAAAGTGATGGAATTTAAATTATTATACAATTACAAGTTTAAAACAAATAAAATAAAATATTCTATTTATTACTTCTTTTTAAAATATACGACGAACGATTATGAGCTGATTATGATTTATTAAGGTTTGTTCTACACACGGAGCTGTAGTTGTGAGCTATGGCTGCGAGCTGGAGCTGTAGCTGTCAGGTTTATTTAAGTATTTGGTACGTCTAGTTGTAGTTGGTATAAAATTTATAAAATGATATATAAGTACAAATATTTATGTAGACTATTGGGTAGTGGATTGGTTATTGAGTTAAAATTATAATTAGACATAAATAAGCTTGCTAGCTTTTTTTTTTTTAAACGCTGCCTTAAGTAGCTTCTATTTGTAGAGCTTCAAATTGTAGTTACAACTCTCCAAAGCTAGTGTATAAGACAGAGCTACAATGTTATATAAAATTAAAAACTACCAAAAACTCCCCCAAACTCTCAAAAACTGCGTGCAAAACAGATCCTAACAGTACAAGAAAAAATGGATTTCCTGACCGAAAAATGCGGTCGGTAACACCAAAATACGGGTTGTTTCGGGGGTTACCGACCGAAAGTTTCGGTCGGAAATTTCTTGGTCCGAAATTTGCCGCCGACCAAAAAAAAACTGTCGTCGGGGACCTGCCGACCGCGTTACCGACCGCAAGTTGGTCGGCAAAATTACCGACCGAATTACCGACCGCAAATGCGGTCGGTAATGTCTGGTCCCGAATAGTCCTGGAGACATTTCCCGACCGAATTACCGACATGTCGGTCGGTAATTCTCTTTTATGCAAAAAAGTGTGGTTATGAGGGCTCGAACCCAATCCATCAACATCAACAACACCAACCTCAATCCTTAACCAACATGGCTAGTCAATCTAACACACCAATTACATCACTCCATGTGTTATATATTAAGCCTTCCAAAATATATTTTGGAAGATGCAGAGGAAAGGGCTTGAACCCTGGTAATGGAGCATTTCCCTCATGCGCATACCATTGGGACATCTATAGTTCATGTCATGGTATGTAAATTTATATATATATAGAAATATTAATTTTATAATTATTCAATAAATTGAAACATAAATTATATTAGTTAAATTTAAAGAATTCATAAATTAAATAAAATAAATTTTGATAAATCATAAATTCTCCAATAAAATAAAAAGTGAAATAGATATTTATTAAATTATAAAGTAAAATAAAACTGAAATAAATTAATTAAAAGAAAAATTTAATTAAAAATTAAAATAAATAGTCATAAAGATAAAATTAATTATTTTGATAATTAAAAATTAATTATATTCAAAAAATTCAATAAAACAAACAATATAAGAAAATTTAAAAATAAAATAATGGGGAAAAAATTTAGCGACCCCAAATTTCGGTCGGTAAATCGGTCGGTAACTGTGGCGACAGAATTTTCGGTCGGTAAGTCGGTCGCTAAATTATATTTTTTCATAAAAATTTAATAAAAATTAAAAAAAATTGGGAAAAATCTTCCGACCGCACTTGCGGTCGGTAATTCGGTCGGTAATACCGACCGACTTTGTTGCGGTCGGTAATACGGTCGGCAAAGAACCGCCTAATACGGTCGGTCGGGAATCCCGCAATTTCTTGTAGTGTAAGTGGGTTAATATAATTATGGCATGATCCTTTGTTCCATTTAAATATACTAGATTGGAACATCAAAACATCTTGTACATAAGTACATATATATCGGAAATCAGAGAGGTTATTTTTTTTGGAGGAGCATCAGATCAATTTGGTCCTGCAATATGTTATTCCCTAGTGAATTTGTTAACTTCAAAACAATCCAATATATTTGTGCACTGATCTTTCATGAGTATATATAGGGCAGGAATCAAATGAATTGTTGTTGATGGCCTTATCCACTTTCGCCTTTCATTTAATTACAACAAACTGGAATTCATGTTTTTGAAAACCATTCTGGTAATAGATGAGGAATTAACTAGCCCGTGATCAATAATTCATTCCCCAGCCCGAATATTAGTTAGTCAGCGATGTTCACGAACACACATTGTTATTATTATTACTAGTATTTCACCCGCCCAATGGGCGGAAATTATGGATAATATGAATAAAATTATTCAATTTAACAAATAATATTGTTCAATTTTATTATGTCGATTACATTCTCCAACCTCCTTAAACTATTTTAAGCATTACATGAGTACATCTGTACATTGCGCTTATATCGACCAACATATGTCATTACCAATATTTATATATTACTCCATCCGTCCCATCTTAAGTGTTCTGTTTGACTTTTTGACATTGTTCATTGTTCAACTTTGACTCAATATTATTGTAAGTATATGTTTGAAAAGAATAGTCAAGATCGGTCTTGTTAGATTCGTCTATTCCTATAGTTTTAGAATATATATTTTATATAATTTTTACTTGTATATATTTTGAGATATTAACGATTAAAAAAGTGCATTGGATTGTGTGCAGAAATCAAACAGGACATTTCGAATGGGACGCAGGGAGTACAACTTAGTATCTTAAAAAATACTTATACTACAAACAATAGTTGAAAGAACAAAAAAATAAAAATAAAAAAAACAAAGATAAAAACCTTTTTACTCACGACTCTAATATCATACATTGACAAAGAAAGTACGTGAAATCGTATTGTACTCGATAATTGATTATTGATATTGATTCACCCTAAAGCGTTGGGGTATTAGAAATTTCACATAAAAATATTTTCAAATTAAATTAGAAAAATATAAGAAATACTCTTGTAAATAAACTCATCGATAAATTAAAATGACTATAGTTTCATCAACTTATAGTCGTATTGCAGTTTATCTAATTTAGTCAATTTATCTAATACAAATATTTGTTATTCATTAATGAATATAATATCAATCTATAAAGTTCTTATTAATAATTTACAATATATTCTTTATCTATAATTTCAATTAATAGAGTATTGGTTAAGAATAAATATAAATATAAATATTAAAAACATATTTAAAGAATAAATATAATATAAACTCATAAAATTTTTGTTACATCCTTTATTTGTTAGTATACTTTATCTATGATAATTAATGAAACTAAATTATCTAACATGAATTTTGCTCAAATTTGGTTCTTCTATATTTTAAAAGTGCATTATTTTTTTAAAATAATTCCGTCATTTTTATAGTGAAAATGGATTGATTTTTGCTACTGTTTATTAATATTCAACTATCAACCCATAAAATTTTTGTTACATCTTTTATATGGTAGTATTCTTTATCTATAATAATTAGTGAAATTAAATTATCTAACATGAATTTCGCTCAAATTTGGTTCTCCTATATTTTAAAAGTACACTATATTTTTTTTTAATAATTCCTTAATTTTTATAGTGAAAAGGAATCGACTTTTGCTACTGTTTATTATTCAACTTTGACTAATGCTTATACAACATCAATATAAGAAAAATATAGTCAATTGAGATCTCATTAGATTCCTCTTATCATGTAGTTTTAAAATATCAAATTTTTAGAATTTTTTATACACATTTTGAGTTATTGATGAGTTATTGGTCATTACAAATGTGTATTGGATTGCGTGCAGAAAATGAATGTTGAGGAAATAGCTAGGTTGCTGTTCATAAGAGTAGGGTATTGTTCATAAGGGATATTATTTTTATATATTATATAGATTATTTTTTTCTAAACAGCCTATACAGATTAGTAAATACCATATGAGAGTAAGATTGGATCATCACTAATGACGTGATGAGGAGAATACTATATTATATACACTTGATTACAATTTACAGCAATGGAAGGATATATAATAGATTGCTATAACTGCACAATCACACAAGATATACAAGGAATATAAAATATTCACAATATATTTTATCTCTCCTTAAAGCTCATGCCACATAAATTACAAATGGCCAAATGAAAGGGATAGGGTACCGGGTGGAGAATCAAACCTCAATCTATAGATTGGGAGTCGATGGACTTGATCACTAGGCCGAGGCCACATTCTTTGTTATTTAATTGGTAAAGGAGTTTAATAATAAGTTTTTAATTGGAATAAATTTAATTAATTGACACTATTCCACGCAATAAATTGGAAAATACGTAAGCAACTTTTCATGCTCTTAGCTTTATTCAGTTATTTAGAAATAATAAAATAACAAGCTCACAAGTAAAGTTAATTAACTCTTATTTAATAAAATTGTCTATGAAAAATGTATAGTACCAAAAAAAAAAAAGGGACCAAAGATAATTAACACCTTATAAAAAAAATAAAAATTCAAAAAAATAAAAAATAAAGAGCCACCGAATCCGTTACTAAATTTTTGGTAGTTATGAAATTCGATAACTAAGCATTTAGTAGCTAACGAACGAATTCGGTAGCGATATCCAATTATATATTAAGCTATTGGATTCGATAGCTAAAACAATTTTATTTTTTTAGTAGAAGTTGCTAACCGCAAAATTTTTGTGATGTATTACTTTTTTTTTTTTGGCAATATCTTCATAAGCAATATTTTGCATTGATAAATTATAGAAATAAAACAAAAGCTAATGCAACCCAACAATGACAAGTTAATATCATCGTGGATGGAATATAGGAAGAGCTTAAATTTGACTTGGGTTGCCTTGGTTCAACAATTCATTTGCATATCTAGTTACTCTAATGTATTCTCACCAATTAATGTAAAAAAAAATACTAACACACGATTTTATTTTTATTTAAAAAGGTGGGTAGGAATTGGAAACATCAAAGTTGGAGCTTACGCAATGAGGCAGCCGGGATTTGAATATACTATAACAATAATCATAGTAATAAATAAATATATACAAAAATATAGTGGGAAAGTCAATGTCAGTGACTAAGGCCACCAGATTGAATTCAGAAAAGCCATCATCTACATCGCATACTATGAGCCCATATAGACAAGGTGGCTGACAATCAACATGTTATTTTCTCTGTGCTCATTGGTGGAGGATACATACATAATTAACATTACATTTTTACATTCTCCCAATCTCTCATTAATTATTACTCCCTACTATTCTTAATTAATACTTCCTCCTTCTCATTTTTATTGTTAATTACGTTTCACTTTTTAGCACTATTCACTGTTTAAGTTTGATTCGAATTTTTATCATAGTTAGGTAAGAAAAAACATAGTCAAGTGTCTTGTTAGATTCATCTAATCTTGTAGTTTTAGAATATTAAATTTTTATAATTTTTTATTGTACACAATTTAAGTTATTAACCATTAAAAATAAATATTGTCATACATGTCAGGTGGATCCGTAACAATTATAATGAGACGGAGGTAGTATAAGTAATTTAATATTAATAATATATACGAAAAATACCAAACTTATCCTTGCACTTTATCCCTGGGTCACAAAAAATATCCACTATCATCGGACATGGAATGGAACTTCCAGTACAAATATACTCCATATACTATTACTACTATGTACGTATATGTATACAAGTATGTGTCGTCGAATATGCCAATATATATAGTAATCATTAGTACATGTGAAAAATGTATTCCTACTAAGCTATTTGATGACATAATCATGATGCTGTATCCATTTCACATTAAGTAACTAATCGTATAGTTCAAAGCAGTATTTATGCATCATCATTATTTCCCTTTCATATTTATTCTAATCTGCCTCCTCTTTATTACTATTTTTTTTAAAAAAAATCCTTTTTCTTGTGTGTTGTGTGATAGGAGTAATTATGTGAAGTATATACTTAATTAAGTGATTCAATGTAGTATATATAGGGTGGAAAAAATTATCAAAAACTCGGTATATCGAGCTTACCGTATCGAAAATTACCGAAAAATGTCAAAATTTAGGTATACTGAAATATAGGTATACCGAAAAAATCGGTAGGGTAACGGTATGGAGATTAAGGAATTTTCGGCATTTCGGTATACAGTTATACCGAAATATTAATTTTAATATTATTATAAATTTTTAATATTTTATCATCGGTATTTCGGTATTTCGGTATACCGTAATACCCTAAACCCTAAATCCCAACTCTTAAAGCTCAACTTATCATCGGTATTTCGGTATAGTTTGGTATGCCGATTTGTAACGGTATATAACACTTTTCTATAAGTAAAAGTTTTCGGTATTTTTCGGTAAAAACCGAAATTCGGTACGGTATAATTTTCGGTATGTACAAGATTTTCGGTATTTTTCGTTAAAAATAAAAAAATTCGGTACGGTATAATTTTCGGTATGATAACGGTATATATTATACGATACCGAAATTTTCGGTATACCGAACTGTTCGTTATCGGTATCTGTATGGTTTTTACCCATACCGAAAATTTCGGTGCGGTATGGTAACAGTAACAGTAACGGTATTTCGGTATGCCGTATTTTGCCACCCTTAATATACTCAATAAACAAATGTTGTTAGTGGAAATCAACTTCAATTTTGGCAACGTAATCCCTTTATTACATTCTCTTTTTGATACGGTATTATTTTATTTGTATATTTTTTTTTTTTGTAAGAAAAGCTAATATATGGAGTATTATAATTCAGGACGACACAAAAGTCAAAAGATTAAAAATCTCACAAGATCTTGCAAGAACAATTCTGGAGGCAGACCAACACCAAGCTTTGATGAATTGTAAGCAAATTAAAGGGCAGGGACAGAACCACACGAATGGACAAAAGGTGAGATCGATGATCAGAGTAGCTACTGAAGAAACAATGGAAAGCAACAAAGTAGTAGCCACCAATATAATGCATGCACGCGTTCGACTGTATGCATATGCAATGACACACTAATTAAGACACAGCTGAAACATTTGATTCAACATGTATATATATATATATGGACAAACAAACAATTCACTGCACAGTGGAAAACTCAACCAGACAGGGGATATTTTAGTAGCACCACTTTGAATCTTTGATTCTCTCAAGTCGATTTCCTAAATGAAAAGAAAATGGACACTCCTTGTGTGTATCGTCTACGCATATCATAATTGCTAAATAAGGAGTACATTTTTCTTTATTTATTTATTTATTTTTTGTTTTAATTTTTAATTGGCGAATCCCAATTTTCAGCGACAGATTCAGAAAATTTTGGTAGTCGTGTCACAAAATATAATGTAAGCCATGATGGAATCAAGAATATAATCACAACACAAAAAAGCATAATGAAAAGCTAAGTAGGAATTGATAATAGTGATGTCATCACAAAAATTGAGTGGTTACACTAGGGCAAATCAGCCATAATAATTTTTCTATAAAAAATTGAGCATAAAATATCAATTTTCATCCATTTAAGTGGTGTCCTGTGCCACCACCATTTTCTACTTACATCCGCATAGGTGAAGCTGAAGCCAGAGAAAATATGGTAAAAGCTCATACCACATAAATTATACAGGGATAAAGAGACAAGTAAAGGGCCAAGATGGGGTATCAAAGTTATCAGGCCTTTGGCTGTGGGGGAAAAAAAAATGAAGATGGGGTGTCAAACCTAGAAGAAAAGAATTTGGTCAATTGAGCAAGTGTAACGTGCGCGTTAAATTTACATTCTTCCGTGGTACAATATAAATTTAACTTGATATTGTGGCTGATAATTGTTTTTACATTCTTCCGTAGTACTACCTCCATTTTCCTATAATTGAAACGAATGAATAGTTATTACCATTTATTGAGTAACTTTAACTCAATTTTTTATCACACTTATATAAGATAAAACATATTAAAGTGAGATCTTGTTGTATTCGTCTAATCTCGTAGTTTTATAATATCAAGTTTTTACAATTTTTGCTTTTACACAATTTGAGATATTAAGCGTGAAAAATGTGCATTCAACTGAGTGAAATACATAAATGTTTCAACTTTTCAAAAACGTAGGAAGTACAATTTTGATTTTAGATTTTTCTTTTTTTAAAAAAAAAAACAATACTACTCCCTCCGGAATAGATGTCGTTTAGACACAAATTACACAAACCAAGAAAATGTAATCATTATTCAAAGTTTTCCACTTTTACCCCTGCTACATAATGAAATGAAAGTGAAAAGATAGTGCACAGTATTCTTAAAGTAATATTTATGAAAGTATAAAGGTAATATTGAAAAAGTATGATATATATATATATATATGTGAAGTAACAACTATTTTGGAATATTTTTTTATTTTTAAAAAGAAAATGAGAGTAATAAAAAAAAAAAGGAAGACGAAAGGCACAAGTCAACGAGGGTAAGGTGCGCGTGCGAAGGGGGGAAGAGTGGGGCCCAAACAGACCTAAGAGTCAGAGCCCGAAAGTGATGGTGCCACAGCCACACCAAAAACATTCCTCTCCTCTAATCATTTCTATGCCCCCAATCAGTCTTTTACCCCCCCTTTCCCCGTTCACACTTAGCATACTCTCACTCGGTCTATGGCTATCCTTTTAAAAATTAATTATTTAATTATTGTATTTTATAAACGAAACAATTACATAGTCCTAATACCCACGTTCAAATGAATTGAAACTCTAGTCGCTTAAATAAAATTTTGGGTGCGAGTTTTGTGTATGCTAAAAATTATATTAGAAGAAGCGTCATTTATTTCCCATGCAGATCCAATAGAATATGTGAATACCCAATTTCACCCAAAAAAAATAAATTTAATTCCAGTGTCCTAGTACAATATTGGTTGTGTATATAAATTAAACAATTATCGTATTATATATCTAAAGTAGTTGACTTGAGTGGTATGAGCTTCTGAAAACTTATTTAAAGGTCTCAGGTTCGAATTTTTATGTAGGCAGAATTTTGATTTGGAAGAAATAACCCTTCAATAGTCACCCTTAAAATTATTGTGTTTGTAAATGGAATCACTTACATAATTCCGAATATTATCAGAATTTACACTGTGGGAGTATTGTCTGACCTACCGGGCGGGTTGTCAATCATCTTTATTTATTACTCATACATACATATATTTATTTAAAATAAAAATTGTTAAATATACTACTCCGTCCGTTTTAAAAAAGTTATAACATTCCTGCATTTTACGCAATTCAATGTATATTTTTAACACTTAGTATCTCAAATTGTATATAAGTAAAAATTATAAAAATTTGATATTCTAAAAGTACGCGATCAGACGAACCAACAAGATCTCATTTGATTATGTTTTATCTTCTATAAATATGTTAGAAATTAAATCAAAGTTACTCAATGAATAGTAACAACTATGCAAATGTTACATTTATATAAAAACGGAGGGAGTACATACATATGACTTTATGGGAATAAATACCCAAATAGTTCTGTAAGTTTCACTATTATCCAATTTGGTCCAATTTGGTCCATAAAGATTTTGGAAATGGGTAGAATGTATTTAATAATTTTATTAAAAATACGTACCCCAACAAATAATCACTTATTATACCGTTTAATATATTAATTGATATTTAGGATTACATTTAAAAATAAATATGATATACTACATATTTAAAATTTTGATAATATATACAAAAATATTTAATAATTATGATCAGAATTATTATATTACTCCGTAATAACGTCTCATAACTTTTTGGTACGGCATTTTATGTAAAATGTGTTATTGTATTAAAGTGGAGTAATTAGTTGATGTGATGTTTATTTGAATTGAGAAACAATAAAATAATTAATTGATGTGATATTTTAGTTGATAATTAAAACTTTTCTATAGAGATAAATGTGACGATGTTAGTGGGGCGGATAAAATATAAAGTGGGACGGAATTAGTGGGATGGATAGAGTAATTTACTATGACAGAATGTTATTTTGTTCGGATCCCTAATGCAGGGAAACTCCAAAATGACTCAAACCTGACCCGGCCGGGGTAAATGGGACGATTCAGGTCAATTGATTTTCAGACTCCTGCTATGGTATTTTCTACATTGAAAAATGTCCACTTGACTTGCTAATTCACCTAACATTATTACATTATATTGGTGAGCTTACCTTAGTATTTCAAGGAAAAAGAGAGAATCTAGGGTATTTAGGTTGGAATTCTCAATAAACCTTTTAAACAGGGAAATTTCATGAAATTAATTAAAATTTAAAATTTTATAATATGACACCAACAAGTGTTAAAACACACACATACACACAGAAATCCTGAAATAAAAAAAATTCAAAAAACAAATTGAGAATGAGGACTTGATCAAATGATTATTTATAAAATTATTGACAAAGAACTTGATCATTTGGTCAAGTCAGTAATCCCACATAATTCAATAATAAGATTATTATTCTATAATTTAGTTCATGAATCAAAGGATCCTTAGTCCTTACATAATCTAATATCCTAGTCGCTCCAAATAAACATATAAATTAATAAAATAATTTATCAAGAATACATGACTAATCTCCAGTTAAAAAAAAAAATGAATAATTGTAATTGCCTCAAAAATTGAGATTTTCTCAAAATGATCATAAAACTCAATCTAGAAGTACTACTATATGTTTATGAATTCTATATTATTAGCTCTCCCCAATATAAATAGATGTGATGCTTATAATACTGCATTTATTTTCATGAGTTCCATTTGTACTTCCACTTAAGAATTTTAAAAGAAAATAACAAAGTGATATTACCCAAATTGATGAAACCGAAGATCAGATCATCAGCATTAATTTTGTTTGGTGAGGAAAATTTAACCCTTTACCTAATTAAGAGCCAGTATATTTATATATTCTGGCATATTATAAAACATGGATGGAGATAGGGGTGCCTGTGGCCGTACATGCAGCCACTCTTTATATGATGTAGGAATAATGTTGTGATGGATGTAATTGTGTGTTTTGTGTGATGTGAAAAGTATTTTGTGTAATGTGATATATTATCCTTTTTGTGATGTCTGCATATGCATACTCATTATTAGGTTATACCGTAACTAAATGGAAAAAAGGCTTAAAATGTCCATTATCTTTTCAAAAAAGCCAAATTCATCATTTTTAATTTTATTACCAAATTAGTCATCTACAAATGCTAATTATGTCCGAATCAGTCCATTGTTCACTAATTATGCCGTAATTGCTGACGTGGCAATGATTTAAATTTAAATCAGACACGTGGGCATAATATTAGTCATTTTTCTTTTATCTTTTACTAATTCAGTCCTAAACTTTTGTTTTGTTCCATTTAGTCATCTACCCAAATCAGTCATTTTTATATTAATCGGACTCCAACCTTTCAAATTATTTCCTTTCAGCCCCAAATCCTTAAATTTTTATTATTATTAGTCCATTTTTCAAATAAATGCTAAACATAATTCCGTAAATAAAATCAAACACCAAACCCCATACAACGATTTGACAGCCTTGTGACCGGGTCTTCCAAGCTCTAGGATTTTAAGGACTCCCTCCAATCACCCGACCGCAACCGATGGTTCATCGGTTCTGGTTTCCTTTAGCAACAATCAGCACAATACTATTTTGTTTCCTACCTTATGACATAGCAAGCTTTGGGTAAATAATTTTATTTTAATATTTTTTTTAATAAAGTCAAGGCTTCCGGTATCCTATCCTTCCAAAAATTAAAATTAAATCATTTACTCAAACCTTGCTACGTCTTAAGGTAGGAAACAAAATAGTATTGTGATGATTGTTGCTAAAGAAAACCATAATCGATGAACAATCAGTTGCGGTCGGGTGGTTGGAGGGAGTCCGTATAATCCTGGAGCTCCCGGTAACAAGGCATTCAAACCGATGTAATATGAGGTTTGGTATTTGATTTTATTTACGGAAGCATGTTGGGCCTTTATTTGAAAAATGGACTAATAATAATAAAAATTTAAGGATTTGGGGATGAAAGGAAATGATTTGAAATGTTGGAGTCTGATTAATATAAAAATGACTGATTTGGGTAAAGAACTAAATGGAACAAAACAAAATTTTAGGACTGAATTAGTAAAAGATAAAAGAAAAATGACTAATATTATGTCCACGTGTATGAGCAATTAGGGCATAATTAGTTAACAATGGACTGATCCGGACATAATTAGTATTTGTAGAGGACTAATTTAGTAATAAAATTAAAAAAGGATGGATTTGGTTTTTTGAAAAGATAATGGATATTTTAAGCTTTTTTCCGTAACTAAATTGATAAAATATTATTGTCATAATTATGAATTTATGAATTATGATCTCATAGCGTTGTCATGTTTGTCGAACACGTGCCATTATATAAATGAAACTAGTAGTAGTATATTTTTAATAGTCAGCAAATAGTACTTGATGGTACTCCCTCCCTCATTTTCGCTAGCCACTATCTCCATTATTTTATACTTCGTATAAGATCATTTTCAAAAGAAAAAGGAAATCATATATGGTGATAATAATGATAATTTATTGTACCAGGTTATAGAAAATTCATGGCCGTGCACCTCCAACAGAAAAGTAAGTCCATGAATTTATCGATCCATATTGATTGTTAATTTGTTCGGAATATCTCGGTTTTAGGACATTATGAATATAACAAATGTTGTTTGGGAGGAAGCAAATCCGTTGCTTAGCTCCCTCCCAAACAAGATGGTTGAATGTACTAGCTAGGACAAACCATGTATGGCCATGGCTTTTGAATTCCATGGTCATGGATCTAAATTGCAGGCAAGACTATTCAACTAATTAATAATGCCCCTAAGTCAATTCTAAAAGTGAATAAGAGTCCACTATACAACAGTCCAACACCTAATAACAATGCAATGTTACACAGAACAGCATTTACCAACAATTTCACTGCAAGGAGGATGAAAAAATCTTAAATTGCAATGTATTTTTCCAACATGGAAATCGAACAATAAAGGGAAAACAATCAAACAGGAATCTTCAAACTAGAACAAGAACAAAGCAATGTAACAACAATCAATCCACCATTTTAATTCCATACAAAGCAATGTAACAACAGATTCGAACAAAGCAATGTAACAACGTCCCTTCAATCCACCATTTTAATTTCTTCAAACTATGAATATAAATAGAAGTAATCTGGGCAAATTAGAACAAAAAATTTACAACAGATTTAGGAGACTTGGACAGCGCACACATCAACATTCGAACACATAAATGGTGGAAGGAAACTCCATACCTGCTCGTGACGTAAAATGGCCAGGAGTGATCCCTTTCGCGTTGGAAACTGGTGGAATACACAGCGACGAGGGCGGCGACGGCGAGTAGTTGTCGACGGAGCAGAGCGCCGGCGAGGGAGACACGTCGAAAGAGGAGCGCTGATCGTCGGTGTTATTTCTAATTTTTGGCGCTGGTTTGGTGTAAAATTCGCGATGTGAATGTAAAAAAGGGGAAGAAAATAACCCTAATTTACAGGGAATAAACCGAGGACTAGTCCTAGGTAATGTCCTCGTTATAAATAGACCGGATATGGGTCGAACCCGGTCCAATCGTACTTGTCCTAGGTACAGGGCTCGAAACGAGAACATGTCGTAGCAAAAAGTCCTTGCTTTAGTTCCGTGGACTGGTCCTAGACTAAGTCCTCGGAAATATTAGACCCGGTTCAGACTCGCGGACCCGGTCCGTATTCCTTGGACTAGTCCTCGGAAATGTACTCGTAAACATCCTCGTATATTCTGCATAGCCCACATTTCTTAGAATCCGAGGAGATCCTATCGGGCCATTTTTTCCGAGGAGTAGTACATGTTTTAGTCCTCGGAAATTCCCGACTATTTCTCGGTCCTCGGAAATAGTCCTCGGAAATCAGGCATTTTCTTGTAGTGAATCATCCACGGCCATGACATTGGGGGACGCGAAATGGAGTTGGGGTGTATTTAGTACTTAACATTTTCCTTGAAAAAAAAAATGAATGTTATGTATTTTAATTTGATATCTAAGTTTTTTTCTAAAAAAAAAATAAAATTAAAACGATAGCTAAAAGTGTTGTTGATGCAGCATGTCTTTTTCTGTCTTGCGCACTATTATTGCTTTGAAGGATACCAAAAAAAAATTATCTTCTTGAGAGGCAAACATGCATGATGCATTACCAAAACATGGGCAATTGCCTTGTGCAACATATGGTTGATTTCGTCGCAAAGACTGTCGTTAAACTTTGTCGCCTTCATGATTTCGTCGCCTCCTGCGAAAATTCTTGTAGTGGTATATATACAGTGTTATATTCTACTTATGATGTTATAAATAAATTAAGGTTATGCTTAACTTGGATTTATATGTTTACTTATTTAGAAAGGTATTTAGAATCTATAACAACAAATCATTCACTTGTTTCAAGTAATAGAATGATTGAAGGATGGAGGTTGAGGACTTACTCTAGTGGTCAAGTCTCCATTCTCTCAACCATAGGTTGGAGTTCGATCCCCACCCAGCCCCCTATCCCCTCCCTTTATCCCCCTTTGTAATTTGTGTGATTTGGGCTTCCACACATCTTTGCCGACACATGAGTGTCACTGTTTAAAAAAAAAATGATTAAAGGATGGATTTCAAACTATCTATCTTAATTTTATACTAATTCGTGATATATTTCAAATTCCTCTTAAAATAAGGACAAATTCATTCCTAAATTCAAATTAAATCTATCCATTCATCCAAATTCAACGCAAGGGATAGTGTGTCCTTCGGATAGACCAATGGTATGGTCTAGCACCCAAATTGGGCTTTAATTAATTTACTAGTATATCCCGCCCGATTGGGCGAAAATTTTGTGGGAATGCGTTAAGATTTGATGCAGAGTGTAATAGTCAAATAATCTTATTTATTCAATTAACACTACATTATATGGTATAAATTTATGTATAATTTAATGATTTTTGTTTATGATTGGTTGAGCTTATTATAATTTTAAAAGAGATCAAATTATTTAATTCCATATATTATATATTATATTCATTAGTGAAAAATATTGTATAAATTAGAATATAAAATATTTTTTAAAATAAATATTACAATAAATCACAAATATAATACTATATTGGAATGATTTACCTTTTTATGATATACTTACTAATTTACCTTATATCATATAGGTTATATAATAAACTTATTTATATTGATAGAATTTATTTATTAAAGTATATTATTATTATTATTATTATTATTATTATTATTATTATTATTATTATTATAAATAAAGTTGGATAAGATTTATAAAACGATTTTTGTGAGTGATAATATATATACTACTATTTATAAGGGAGTTTATGTGAGGTGAAATAGATAAATTAAAATTGATAAGTTAACATTTGTTAGAAAGAGTAAATATATTTAGATTTTGATAAGAAATTAGGAGAGTCAATTTTTGGAAAGACAAAAACACTATTCATAACATCAATAGACAGAATTGCATACGGAGCTGTAGTTGCTGGCTGGAGCTGTAGGGAGCTCTGGGGCTGTAGCTGTAAGTTCTATTTAAGTATGTCTGAATGTTTCTTATCTGATATGATCTGATCTAATTTCAATAAAAATAAGTAATAAGTCCAGGAAATAAGTTCTAAAGAACGGGGGTAAATATGATTTGTTAAGTTATAAATTTAAGAAAATGAATGATTTTAGCTATTTAGTCATGGATCTGTTCTGCACACGGAGTTGTAGCTGTGGGAGCTGTAGTTGTCAGTTTTATTTAAGTGTTGGATACAAATAGCTGTAGTTGTCATAAAATTTATGAAATGATATAAAAAGACAAACATTTATGTATGGACTATCGGGCAGTGAGTTGATTATTGGGTTAAAATTGTAATCGGACAGAAATAAGATTGCTAGTTTTTTTTGAATGCTATCTTAAGTATCTTCATTTGTAGAGCTTCAAATTGCAGCTACAACCCTTAAAAGTTAGTGTACAGAACGGATTACCATTTTAATATAAAGTCAAAAATTCTCAAAAGTTATGTGCAGAACATATATACCATTATGACGTCTGGCATTTGGCGAGGTATTCTGTAGCATTTTCGAGTTTTCCACCATTTCACCATATGGTCTTTGCTTCTATCATTGTGTGCACACACAATGTGAAAATTTGAAGTCCAGTGAATAAACCAGAGAAGCATGAAACATCGTGTGTTGGCATCATGTTGCCATTATTAACAAGAACGAGTTTTTTTTTTTTTTTTTTCTGTTCTTTTTCTTTTTCTTTTTTCCCCGTAAATTGTGGAGATAATTAGAATGTCTTGATTGTGGGACAACAATATGAAATTATGAGTACCAATTCCTCGTCATTGAAGTCTTCACCATCAGGGCCCCTCGACCAAAATGAGCCCCAATCTACACGGTTGTTGAAGACATTTTTTTTAGCTCTACCAAATGCATGTAAGGGAAAATGCATGTCTTGATAGCTAGCAATTACACTAAAATGTAATGATCTGACAGATATACACCTGGCCAATATTGTACTGCAAGCTAAGAATCGATAGGTAATCATTTGTTTTTCATTATTAGGTGCTAGTATATTAAAAGTAAAATAAACCTAGTTTTTTTTTTTAATAAGACCCCGGCCCCATCAAATTGCCAGGGAATCATCATTTTTAAGATACTAATCACCGTATGGTTGGATACATCGGGTGTGTTTTGCACAACGAGCTATAACTACGTGTTGAAATTATAAATTTTGATAACAGGTGTAATTTTTAATTTTATACAAAATGTTTTTAAGAAGTAGATGTAATTTGAAGCATTTAAAGGTAGACTTATTTGTAGAGTTTTTTTTTTTTTTTTTTTTTTTTTACACTTACAACTTTTAAAGCCGGTATAAAAAAAAATATATGGGTGTTAACCCACAAATAACTAGCTCATTTGCTTTGAGCCCAATCCATGTGTAAACCCAGTGTCTCACATTATGTCAGCTCAGGACTCATGAGAAGAGAACGGGAACGGTCCATGAAGGTTTCTTTGGAGTGCCAGCGTTTGCAGACAAGTGTCCTGAACGCAACCGTATGAGTGCCAGCAGGAGGGGTGGCCTGAAGACAAGTGTCCCAGAGAAGGTCGTGGTGGTACCTGACGGTTGAGTGGCTCCGCTTATAAAAGCCGAAGGAAGGCTCATTTGATGGGGTTCCTTCAACTCTCCACAGAGAAACCACTTTTAATTATTTTTCTTTTCTGCACTTATTTTACGCAATTTCTTTCCTTTTATGTTCTTTCATTCTGCAAGTTTTTAATTCATTTACAGCATTTGTTAGTTTCTCGCAAGTTTCATTCTGTAATTCCTTGTAATCTTCCCATCTTCATTAATCAAAAGAGGTTTCTACGCCTCTGCAAATTTCTACAGTCAACAAATTGGCACGCCCAGTGGGACTCGAGTGGAAACCATATCCACTTGGAGTTTGTTTATGCGTCTCAGATCCGGCAAGTTAGTGAGTGATCTTACACAGAGGTTTGAAGAAATGTCTCTACAAGAGAAGACACCTGTTAGAACATCATCTGAGGACGCCGCTGAGACAGCGAGCACCTCACAGCCACAATAGGGGACTATGCAGACCCCCACATTGGCAGAACAAATGCGGCTTTCGATGACACAATCGATGGCCGAATTCATGCCTTTACTCACGAGGCATCTGATGGATGTTTTGCGGCCTGCCATGGCCGATCAAATTGATAGAGGCTTCAATGCATTGAGGTCTCAGCAAGAAGTAACCGCTTCTACAACTGCTCCGGCAGACGGCGCTAACATGGTGCCGTCAAGCATCACATGTCCAGGGCCGTCAGGCAGCCAACAACGGACATGGGGGGCGTCATCTAGCCAACTGCCAATCCCTGAGGCGGGAGGCTTGGCTAGTCCGTTTGTAAACCCGTACCAGGCTGCCTATGCCTACACCCCAGCGGCACCTATGGTGCCGAATCTTGGATATGCAGTGCCTCCAGCACCGATCTATGCAGCACCAGGATGTTTAATGGCCATCAGTGCGTCTCCAGGCTGTACAACGGCCTCTGGTGCCACTGGTATGCCACCACGACAAGCGGCACCTAATGTGCCGAATGTTCCAGTTGTACCCTACATGGCGACACAGCCTTGGGGGCAGGCGTCACAATCCTGGGGGCAGACGCCACAGCCAGGGGGCAGGCCTCACAACCTTGGGGGCAGACGCCACCGCAAGGGGGGCAGACGCCACAACCTTGGGGGCAGGCACCACAGAATGTAACACAAGCCGCCGTGGCTCCTACTACACCCCCAGTGGCGATGCCGCCTGCGTAGGCGCCAGCAGTGTCACCCGAGTTGCTTGCGGACATGATGCAGCAACACTTTGGGATTCAAATGAGGCCAATGAAGCGGCCTACATACCGAAAGCCATACCCTGATTGGGTAGACAGTATGCAGCCATACCCACGAGGCTTCAAGATGCCTGAATTCTCCACATTCTCAGGGGATGAAGGCAAATCTACCGTGGAGCACGTGGGCAGGTTCACTGCACAGTGTGGGGAAGCAGCAGCGAATGACTGGCTGAAGCTGAGGCTCTTTAGCTCGTCCCTCATTGGTCCTGCTTTCGCGTGGTATGCATCTTTGAGGCCTAACTCTATCCAGAATTGGGCTGATTTGGAGCGAGCCTTCCATGACAGATTCTATGCACCCCTGTCTCAGGTGAGCCTCGCAAACTTGACTAATGCAAAACAGTATGCCGATGAGACGGCAAGTACCTTCATTAACAGGTTACAGCGGCTTAAGGGTCGATGTACTATGGCAATTCCTGAGAGGGAAATAGCCAACATAGCAGTATCTAATATGTTGCCTAGACTAAAAGAACATTTAATTGTGCATCATGCAAGTAATGTTGCCCAACTGGCCGAGAGAGCGGCCCGTTTGGAAAAATTCCTGGAGGAACAGGAAGAGAAGCGTCTTCCTTTACAAGGGACTCATTTCAATAAAGTGAAATCGGGTAAAGAGGAAGACGACCCAATAGTGGTGGCTTCTACATTGATCCTTGGTAGAAACAACCCTGGATAGTGGCCCTAGAGCGTGATTGACAGCGGCCTTGGAGGCCGAGTAGTTGGTGGCTGAGTAGAGGCGGCATAACGAAAGGCTAAAGGATGGCGGCCTGGGCTCTTCCAAGGGCGGCTAACAAGGCTTGGATGGCGGCTGGCTAGGACTCAATGGCGGTCGGGATCTTGGTGAGTGGCGGCCTAGAAAGATGCTTGGTGGTGGCTGAGAGGCCTCCGACGGCGGCTAAAGCTAGGGTAGTTGCGGCTGAGGGTGCTACCTTGGCGGCTGGAGCCTGCATAGTGGTGGCTGGCATCCCCTTGGTGGTGGCTGGATGCACTCCTATGGCGACTCGGACAAGGATTGATAGCGGATGAAAGGTCTTCTGTGGCGTCTGAGGCTTGTATTGTGGCGGCTGCGTGCCCAGTGTGGCGTTTAAGTCTCGCAATGGAGGCTGAGGCTGAGGATGCTGAGGCTGAGGCTGCGAAGTAGGCTGGGACCTGAGTGGCGGCCAGAGACTTCGAAACGGAGGCTGAAACCTCCTAGAGGGCGGCCATGACTTCTTCAATGGCGGCTGGAGGATCCCAAGTGGCGGCTTGAAGGTCTCTGATGGCGGCCGGACAGAACGCGAATGGCGGATGAACAAGAGGAGCAAAGCGGTGGCCGAGAAGTCCCTCGTGGCGGCTGGAGTCCCTCATGTGGCGGCCGAGACGAGCGGAAGGGCGGCCCGGGCGTGACAAGGTGGCGGCTTAAAGAGAGGGTGGCGAAACACCTTGGACACACAGATGGCGGCTGAGGAGTAGATAGTGGCGGCTGACCTACCTAAGATGGCGGCTCAAGAGTGATCGAAGTGGCGGCCAGCAAAGGCAAAGTGGCGGCCAGCAGGGGCGAAGTGGCGGCCAGCGAGGGCGAAGTGGCGGCCAAGGTATCCAACACGGCGGCTTGAGTGAGAGAAGTCCCTGGCGGCTTTGAAGGCTAGCAGAATGGCGGCCCGGGCGTTGTAGATGGCGGCCGAAAGGCTTCAAGTGGTGGCCAAGGGTCCCTTGGTGGCGGTTGACTATCTCACGGTGGTAGCCTGACGAACGCAGGTGGCGGCCAAGGCGGCCTCGACGGCGGCCAGGCAGCGTAGCGGTCAGCGCAAGCACGGTGGTGGCCAGGGATGTCCAGTATTGAACGCGCAGATTTGTCTTGGGAAACCCTAATCAGACAAATCACGCGAGGGGGGCATCTGTTAACCCACAAATTATTAGCCCATTTGCTTTGAGTCCAATCCATGTGTAAACCCAATGTCTCACATTATGTCAGCCCAGGACTCATGAGAAGAGAACGGGAACGGTGCTTGGAGGTTTCTTTGGAGTGCCAGCGTTTGCAGACAAGTGTCCTGAAGGCAACCATATGAGTGCCAGCAGGAGGGGTGACCTGAAGACAAGTGTCCCAGAGAAGGTCGTGGTGGTACCTGACGGTTGAGTGGCTCCGCTTATAAAAGCCGAAGGAAGGCTCATTTGATGGGGTTCCTTCAACTCTCCACAGAGAAACCACTTTTAATTATTTTTCTTTTCTGCACTTATTTTACGCAATTTCTTTTCTTTTATGTTCTTTCATTCTGCAAGTTTTTAATTCATTTACAGCATTTGTTAGTTTCTCGCAAGTTTCATTTAATTCCTTGTAATCTTCCCATCTTCATCAATCAAAAGAGGTTTCTACGCCTCTGTAAATTTCTATGGTCAACAATGGGGCTTTTATTTTAATATAAAAACTTAAGCTACTAAAAATTCTCAGAGAAACTGTGTTCAGAACACATCCTTCATACACTGGCCATTAAGTAGGTTAATTTTCCAATTTAAATATTGGTCTTGAAAATGAAATTAGTGTCTGGGTCGAAATATTAATTTTTCAAATTACTTTTTATATAAGGTACTAGGTTTCCACCCAACGTCCAATCATAGCAGGCCTATCTATCTCTGTCACCAGCCTTTAATTAATTAGACCTATTTCTGATCAAAATCATTGCATAACTTGGGCGTGAATCAAATCTTGCACTGGTTGATTCTACTCAAAGTTCATTTCCTTGCATTATGTAATTATTTGTCCAAAGCAACCTTAATCATGGCTTATTTTATGTCTTCATTGAATTACTGTATATGCTGATAAAGATCCCAACATTTGTGTGTGGCATGAGAAGTGACACCATGTTTGGGGATTTATGCTTAAAATTAGGATTGATTAACGACAGGTGATTTCTAATTATCGCTCACCTGTAATAATTTATATATCATACCCCCTTTTCTTTGTAAGGATGAATGATGATAAAATAAATAAATAATTATTGTCATTCATAATAATTGCATTTTTATTTTTGTAGAATGTCCTTATTATATAAATTGCATCGAAAGATGAAAAGTTGGAATGGATTCTAGTTCTCAAATGGGCAAGAGACCCAAGTGTAATACATTCTTCTTCTTCTTCTTTTTTTAGGATAAAATTGATGACACTTCTTATGGCTGAAGTAACAATGCCCCAATCACTAAATTACACTCACACAAGGTGTAATAATTTACTCTCTGTGATTTATCTATATTTATATATTTTATAAATACATGTTTCTAAATTTTAGAGGTATATCTCTCTTTGTAATTTATGTGTAATTATAGCTATAACTTTCTAATCATTGAGTTGAATTGGCATTGTTGTTGAATCATACTCATTAAACACCGATTAAATTCTAAGTTGTTCATATATAGGCACAATATGCAATTTGAATTAACTAAACAAAATACATGCATGTCATTGAGTTAAAAATTTAATATTGTTGTGTTTCTATCATGATCGATTCTGAAAATTTGACAATCATATAGTATAACTTAGGCATTTCATTTACACGCGTACAGACACAGGTACATCCCATTGATGATTTCTTGCCCCTCGCTCACCCAAAAAAATAAAAATGTAATCTCTACTTCAAGACAATTATTGTTGTATTGTAATTGTAATTTGTGCAACATGAGCTCTCACCACCTCCTTTCCTAGCCTGTATGTACAGTCCAGAAAAAAAGAATTATTGATGCATTGTATATTTTTTTAAGTAAGCCAATTCAATGGCCGGAGAAAACACAAACACCACACGAAAGTATAAAAGAAGGAAACAAAAAGAAACAACATAGAGGAGGAAGAGACGAAAAGAGCAAAAGACAGACAAGGAACACAGCAACAAGATAAGAAACTAGGCTAACAAACACCCGAGGCGTCCACAGTTAAGTCTCCCAAGACGAAATCCGGTGGGAATGCCCAAGTGGTAAAGAACATCTCCTTTGAACCGCCATCCTTAGCGCGGCGATCCGTCACCCTATTCCCTTCCGACTGGGGTTCAATATTGATCAAAGTGGTTATATTGTGAGAACCCCCAGAACTTCCTCCTCATAAAGAATTTGGTTCCAGTCGCCAATGGCGACCCACGCTCCATCAATCAACATGGACAGTTGTGCCAACTCTTCCCAATTGGTTTTACGTGCCATGTAGTAAGGACTAGCATACACGGCAGTAACGAGCCAATGGTCCGAACCACTTTGCACCTTACAAATGATAATCCTATCTTTAATATCAAACACTTGCAGCTGGAGGTTGATCTCTATCCTCATAAGAATCCAAACACCCCTGATTTGCCAACAGCCTCTTGGAGACACACAGGGGTGAAGCTCGCTTTTAACAGAAAGTCATGTGCTTGACTGAACAACACTTGAGGTTCGAAAATAAACAGAACATCCGGATTGATTTGTTTGAGCAAATCGGCCAGAATTCTTCTAGTATTAACACCCATAATCTCACCAATGTTCCAAGCGATTAATTTGAAATTTTTAAAATCCATAAAATAACAGAAAGGGAAAGTAGATATGAGCACCAGTCGGATAAAAAATCCAATTTTTTTGGAGGGCCTTCATCCGGATCAGTAGCCCCCCCCCCCCCCCCCCCCCCCCCGCGATTTCCTCTCCATCGGGTCTTTCAGCTCTGCCATACTTTATCTTCCTCCTTTTGGTCCAGTTTCCCCTCGTTGATTTCTTGAGGATCTGGTTCAACGACCTCCGCTGGTCTAGCTCTTTTTGTTGATATAGAATTCCCATCTGAAATGGGGGCAGTTTTGCTGGAGCTTCCTTTATTTCCCTTTGATGACGACGACTATGCTTTGGGCTTTCCCTTAGTGGCCAAAATTGGTCTTAGGGGCCTTATGACGGACATGGCTTGTTTGGGCTTGTGGGTGGATTTTCCTTCCTGGGCCTTGTTGCGGTTGGGCCCGTTGGGTTTCTTTCTCGTCACTTTAATCCATTCGTCAGATTGAGGTTGACTTGGGGCTTCCTTTAGTGATTCCTTGTCTTTTCTGGCAGTGTCACGGGCCACATCATGTCCTCTACGACCAACCTCAACTTCAAATTCCATAGCTCCCTCTACCACAATTGCTATATCAGTGCTAGCAGTGTAGTCAACCTTAGAGTTTTGGTGTTTCTCAGCAGTTTGCTGTGTAGGGCTACCAACTTTTCCTTCGTCTGATGAGTCTATCTACTTTTTGTCCATGTTACCCGTTTGGTGAGTCTCAACAGGTTGCGTAATGCCCTGCTCCCGAGGTTGCCCTTTGGTGACCCCCTCTGTCGTCGTTTGAATTTTTTCCGGGCATGCATGATCCCCATGTCCGTATCTTTCACAAGAAGAGCACAAAAGGTGGAGTCCCTCATATTGAACTCTTTGTCATTCCTCTCCGATTAATATGCTCGTGACTACGGGCTGCCGGAGGTCGATCTCGACACAAACTCTAGCAAACTTCCCTCTATGAATATTTTTTTGTCATGTCATCCACCTTAACCAATGTGCCAATTGCCATGGCCAATTTATTCAGCAGATTTTCTTCATACAGATCAAAGCACAATCCCGGTAGCCAAGACCATACAGTGGTTTTCCTTGGAGTAGCAGCTGCCGTAGATAAGTTTTGCCTCCAAGGTAAGATAGTTAGTAGCTTTCGAACACCATTCATGGCCCCTCATTAAGCACTTTGGTCCAATCGTTAGCCCTTTCAAACTTGACCAGAAAGAAGCTTTGATCAATGTCTACCATCTCGAA
Source organism: Hygrophila difformis (assembly GCA_030278955.1). Lineage (NCBI taxonomy): Eukaryota > Viridiplantae > Streptophyta > Magnoliopsida > Lamiales > Acanthaceae > Hygrophila > Hygrophila difformis. The sequence continues at coordinate 29,888,219 of JAOANR010000007.1, read as the reverse complement.
AGCACCACTCAGCTTCCATATTCGAGACAAACGTTCCTTCAAAGCAAGATATCCAACTTTCTTCCCTAAAACTGAAACCATAATGGCATCTTCCTAAGGTATGTAGAGCCTTTCTTTTATCTTCGAGTCGAGTGATTCGTGGCTTAAGACGTTCGCCATTGATGAAATCGAGTTTCACTAGTTCATCGACGTCAGCTTTTTTTTAAGGAAGCGGTAGGAGGCTTGGATTTTCCTTCGAGAACCATGTCTCTAAACGAGGGTTTCTTGCCTCCGGAGAAGACGAACGACATGACAGTGCTGGTGTCCGGCGGGACACTAGCAGAGGGTGAGAGTTGAGCGGTCATGAGAGAAAAGCTTAGACGTCACAAAAAGCTTTTGACACCAATCGCACACGTGGTATTGAAATTTGTACATTGGTATGGCTGATGCATTGTATATTTATATTATATAAACGAAAATATGTCTTGATACTTTGTATATATTATTTTGTGTCTTGGCCATGGCTATCGCCAGGGGCGAACGCACAGCCAAGCTTGGTGGGGCTGGAACCCCTCCTGTGAAATATATATATATATATATATATTATATATATATAAATCAGAGAGCAAACAGCAGCCCTCCTTCCTCCTTTCACTTTATTTCACTTGAGGCTTCAGTTTTCAACCCCACTTTCTCTATCCCGCAGCCCTCTTGAGTCTCGCTCCCCTCTCCACGTCCGATAGTCACTCACCCTCCACGTTCTAGCCCTACCTATGGAAATTTCTTGGGTCCGCCACTGGCTATCGCAATAGATAATCACTTTAATGGGCACCAGAGTATAGGGGTCCTAGGCGCTACCAAAAACTTAAAGTTCATAGTTTAAATAGTTCAAAAGTCCAACCAACAAAGTTCATTTATTCTCTTATTGAGTTCAAATCTCTTGCAAGATGTTTTGATAGGTTTCTTGGTTGACGAATTTTGAAGTTTTCACTCTTATTTCAATAAATTCTCACCGGAAAGCATAATATTTCAAGTTAAAGGATCCCATGATAAAAATTGTAGGTCCGCCTCATGGGCACTGATGGGTGATTTTCATTACTCATATTTTACCACAAGCGGATGGTTGTCATCAAGTAATAAAAACCGGTGAATACCGGATCGAACCCAAGGGAATTTCAGAATATTATTTCATTTTGGAGAATATTTTAATTGTTTTAAGTTTATTAAATATATATTATATATTTTAAAAGAGTTTGTTTAATTCTAGAGTGGATTAAATTAAAAACAGTGACATTAAATTTAAAAATAAAGCAAGTTAAAATTTTAATTAATAAAAATATAAATGAGAGATGCTTGTAATATTTTAAATATTGCCATCTTTATTATTAAATAGAAATTGCATAGTGATTTAACATTTTCCAATGTCTAAAAAGATCAATTTCTTGAAATTTAAATATTTTATAAAGATTAAAAATATAGTAATCTTCTAAGATTCAAATTATGCTTAAACGGACTTTATGGAAGCTGATTAAATTATCTAACATTCTGCAATTATTATTCTAGGCTTAAATTTGAGTCTTTTCCAAGCATACAAATTTTCCTATAGCTATTAATAGGCACTTTTCATTTCCCAAATAATTGTGCACATGCCAGAATCTATTTTTATTATAATTTATTCCCAATTCCGGTACTAAAATATAAATTCTACTTTTTATCTCCCGATTAAGCAAAGCAGAATCCACAGAATTAGATTCTAACCGTTAATTTATGCAGGATAGTGTAAATAATCTAACAATTATGGAAAAATAATAATAAAACATGGTAAAATGGATTTTAATACAAAATTTAGAATGTGAACAGATTAATATTGTCCCAGATTAAATTCAAGCAGATTAAGACAGATTGATCGATCAGTCCAGATTTAGCATACTAAAATTGCAGACTCCATATTTGTACTAAAACATAATCATCGATCAAATTCAGGCAGACAATACATAATTCTAATTCAAATTCTAACAGTTCTTGCAGATCAATCCAGATTACATAAATAAACATCGACATTTGATATTGCTTCCATAAAAACATAAATTCATACTTCAAAGTGATTCTGAACTCCCGTTCTAGATCACTCTTAACACGAACAATACAGAAATCCGTCTACAAATTCGAAACATAGTAGCAGATTACTTTTAGAGGCAAATTCGTAGCATTACTGACAGGCCCAAGCTAATGGATAAAACCCTGTAAGCGTTGTTTGAGCGATGTCTCAACAACCTGCAAACCACAACCAGAGGCAGACACAAATAGAGTGCGGAAATAAACAAGAACACAAAGAGTTTGGTTACCCAGTTCGATCCACCGATCTATATCTGGGGGCTCCAAGCCAGGTATTCACTAAATCTCCAACAAACAGATTGAACAAGAGTCAATCACACCCTACACACCCTTACATTCCGGTGAACTCTCCTATCTACCCAAATAGACTAGAAGAACACATGGGAGCTTCAACTATCTACCCAAATGCACTCAATTCACTAGCAGGTGCTAAGGTGGTGTTTGTGAAATCTAGCTACTTAAAACAGATTAAGCTCAATGGTGCTAAAACACCTATAATATACACGGATTGTATTTACAAAAGATAAACCCAGAAATGTTTAAACACAATCCCCAAATCCCATGAAAAAGTAGGAGACACAACAACTAAAAGTTATACCAGTAGTAAAGCGGTTGTTGGTGTCTTCTGGCAACAACGAATAGCAGGGGATTTCTTCAGCAGCTCCAAATTGCCATAATCAAAGCTGGGAATCTGCAAATGCTCTGTAAATTAAGCTGTGATTGCGGCTACAAGATGCTTAAACCCCTCTAGGACGAAGACAAGTATTTATATGGGTTTTAAGGCCCATCTAAACCCTTCAAGGCCTACTAGGGGAAATGCCACGTCATTGTACTATCTTGTGCTTTTCCAGGGAAGAATAATAGGCGTTGTTGGGATGATGTTGCAACAACCACAAATATAGCGAACTTCTTCACAATACTAAAAATGTCCCTAACAATCTCCCCCTTTGTGGAGATGATCGGTCCAAGTAGACAAAACAGTGGAAGAAGCACATATAGACATAATCAGATCAAATGAGCATCATAACCCCAATACATACATGCCAGAAAGATAGAAGCAGACGAAGAATAGGCATAATCAAAAACATTCATCCAAAGAGATAATACCATATCCAAAAGTCATAGCATCCAGAATATAACAGAAATCCATATCCAAATCCATCATTTACAGACCAGAAATCCAGAATACCAAAGTAAAGCAGTGTCTGAAAAAATACAAGTCTGAACCAATAAAAGAAACAACACGTTGTTGTTCCAACATCAGAAAGATAACCGAACCCTGCTGTCCCTTTCCACTGGAACTCCCCCTTACTTGGCAGATCAAGGAGTACCCTCAGAGTCATCATCCCCCTCAGCTGGAGCATCAAAGGAGTGTGGAAGAAGTGTAATCAGCTTACGAACTTTTCTCTTGAGTCCCATTTGCCTATCATTGAGAACGCCCAGTTCCTTCTCAACCTGCTGCAGCTCACTTCGGATGTGATCAACCAATGCAGAACCAAGCTTTTGAGGGCCATGCTTGAAATCATTGTGAAGACCCTTAAGCTTGTTGGAAGGCAGATGTTTTTTGACCTTAATAAAGGTTTCATTGGGAGCAAGCAAATGACAGGAATGGGCAAACAAAGTAATAAGGGCAGGATAAGGCAATTGAGTATTCTTTTCAATTTTGTCACGAGAGAATCTAAACATATGCTTAATGATCAGGTAACCATAGTTGAGTATCTCAGGACATTCATCAATAGAGTATAAAAATTTGCCCATGAGAGAACTAAGCTGACTAGCATTAGAGATAGGCAGAAAGTTTGAAGCACCAATCCTAAACAGACAATTAAACTTCATAGACAGGTCAGATGGACTCATAGCACGTCTACCAAATGCAGATTTCTTAGAGGCAGAAATAGTAGAGGCTATGGTAGCTAACTCAATATTGAGCAAATCAAACGGATTGGCCATATCAGTGTTGGTGGGAAGTTCCAACAACTCATTAAAAATAGAGGGAGTAAAATCAATCAACTCTCCATGAAGGTAAATCTTGCAATACCAGGGGGAAACAGGATCAAGGACATCAGGATGCAGATTAGCATAGAATTCACGAACAACAGTAAGAGAATATCGCTTAAGAGAGGTAGCCCAGACAGAGAGATGTTTCTTCTCCAAATATTCAGAAAAACCAATTTGATCATAATAAGGGTGCACATAGCATTCCTCAGAAATGAAACCAAGAGAGGGAAGGGTTTCCATGGCATACCTTTCTCCATCAGCAGAGAAATATAAAGGAGAGTGAGCATCAGACTCCTTGAGAACAGGGACGGATTTCTTCTTAGGAGCCGCTTTCTTAGGCTTCTTCTTCGGAGGTTGTTTGGACACAGCAGGAACAGCCTTGCGCTTCCCTTTCTCATGAGCCTGTCTCCGAAGCTCATCAAGAGGAGTAACATCTGGATCAGCCTAGGAAGGTTGTTCTTGAGGCGTCGGAACATCAGGATTAGGAGACCCACCAAAAGGAATCTGTTGAGCAGTCCCCGAGTGGAGTGGAGTGTTGGTCTCAGGGTCCAACATCAATAAACCATCTCCAGTAGCAACAGCTGAAGGCGAAAGAGGGGAACTCGAGCCAGGGGGCACAGGGACGGACGGAGACGCACCGGGGGCAGGGACCGAAGGAGGTGTCGGACTTCCAGAACCCGTGTTAGGGTTTTCTGTTGTTGGAACACCCGCTGTTGGATCTGCGTCGGCCGATGGTGTCTCGACATTGTCCGTAGTGGGCTGAGGGTCAGAACCCTTCTCAACATCAACATTGGACTCCATGTTGGCATCATCAGGGTCAGCCATGAAGTAATCATCCACAGCAGCATCGACGTCGTCGTGTGCATCCTCAAATTGATCTTCTCCAGGAGACTGATCAGCAACAAGACGAGCCCGATAAAGTGAATCATCAACCGCAAGGGGCTGAGCATCCACAACTTCATCAGGGTTAATATTGGAGCTGGAGGGAGACACCATTGCAAGAGAAATTTCAAAAAAAAAAAAAAAATCGAAAGGGGAAACTGGAGAGAACTGCAGAGTTGAACTGGGAGACAGAGAATGGAGACGTGCGCAAGAAAGATGTGTGCACTGGAAACCATCTTAATCGGTTAAGACAACTCCCCCTGGGCCTGGGTTGGGCCAAAATAAATAGGATCCAAGAAAATCAGTGGCCCACCCGAGAAATGGCCCATTAGTGAGAAAAACAGAGGCCTAAACTGCGCCTCAATAGCTCAAACCAAGAAGTATCCAAGTTCTTTGTAAGGATGTCCGCGAGTTGTTCCAACAACGAGAGATGATGAATCTTACACAGACCATCCTCCACCAAATTTCGGATGAAATGAAATCTGATGTCAATGTGTTTACTCCGATTGTGTTGCACTGGGTTCTTGGAGATATTTATGGCACTGGTATTATCACAGTGAATAAGGAAATCATCCAAGGAGATACCATAATCAAGGAGCATTTGGCGCATCCAAATCAACTGAGTACAGTAATGAGCAGCAGCTATATATTCGGCCTCCGCAGTAGACAAAGCAACAACATTTTGTTTACGTGAATACCAGCTGACCAAGTTCTGTCCGAGATAAAAGCAACCCCCAGTGGTTGATTTGCGGTCATCGGAACAACCAGCCCAGTCAGATTCTATGTAGCCAATCAACTCGAGTGAAGATCGTTTAGAATACCAAAGACCGAGGCCAGAAGTTCCCTTAATATATCGAAGAATCCTTTTTACAGCACGAAGGTGAGATTCTTTAAGATCAGATTGATACCGGGCACATACACCAACACTGAAAGATATATCTGGACGACTAGCAGTGAGATATAAGAGACTACCAATAATGCTGCGATACATCTTCTGATTAACAGAAACCCCAGATTCATCTTTAGTAATCTTGTCATGCTGTCCGAGGGGTGATCGGGCAATCTTGCAATCCTCTATTTTGAATTTCTGAAGCATCGTGCCAACATACTTCTCTTGATTAAGGAAAATCCCATCACAGCTTTGCTTAATCTGCAGCCCTAAGAAAAATGTGAGCTCTCCCATCATGCTCATCTCGAATTCAGTCTGCATAGAGTGTACAAAAGCATCTCGAAGATCATCAGAAGTCGAGCCAAAGACAATATCATCAACGTAAATCTGTGCAACTAACAAATGGATGTCAGTATGTTGTACGAACAACGTCGTATCAACGTTACCACGCACATAGCCTTTATCCAGAAGATATGTGGGACAACCGTTCATACCAGGCGCGAGGAGCCTGCTTAAGGCCATAAAGAGCACGCTTTACCTTATACACATGATCAGGATGATCAGGACATTCAAATCCAATAGGCTGAGACATATAGATGTCTTCCTTGATATACCCATTCAAAAACGCAGTTTTGATGTCCATTTGATACAATTTAAAAGCAAGAGAGCAAGAGATAGCAAGTACTAACCTTACAGCCTCGATGCGAGCAACAGGGGCAAATGTCTCATCGTAGTCCAGACCCTCAATCTGTGTAAAGCCTTGGGCGACTAGACGAGCTTTGTTGCGAATGATCCTCCCATGGTTATCAGTCTTGTTCCGAAAAACCCATTTAGTACCAATGACATTGACTCCTGTTGGTTGTTCTATCAACTCCCAAACATCATTGCGTTTGAATTGAATCAGCTCATCCTGCATTGCAGCTATCCAAAACTCATCTTGTAAAGCTTCATTAGCATTCTTAGGCTCAATGGATGAAACAAAACAACTCATAACATGAAAGCACATATTTGCCAATTCAGAAATGTTAAGCTGATGACCTCGAGTTTGTCTGGGTCCAGAGGGATCACCAATAATATCATCTTTAAAATGATACTTAGGTGCTCGTGGACCACGCTTTGGACCTCTCCTTTTGGGAGAATCTGGAGCAGATGGTTGTTCACCCGTTGTGTCGACAACCGGATCAACTTCTTCAGAATCAGAAACTTCAATAGGATCCGAGGGAGAGACCACTTCAGGAGTTGTACTAGAAGAGACAAGAGGAATAATCCGAATAGGATCATCATCATCATCATGAGGAGAAACAGAACCTGCAGAGAGATTAGCATCATCAAAAACAACATTGATAGTTTCAATAACCTTTGAAGTCCTCTTCAAATAGACACGGTAAGCTCTTTATTCCCCTTAATACCCCAAGAAAATAGCTTCATCGGATTTGGAATCAAACTTCCTAATAGTAGTTCGATCTTTCAAAGTATAGCATACACTCTCAAAGACATGAAGGTGAGAAATGTTTGGAGTCTTTCCTCTCCAGATTTCATATGGAGTAGTGGTAGTCTGAGGATGCATGTACACACGGTTAATGATGTAGCATGAGATATTAACAGCTTCAGCCCAAAATCGCTTCCCTAGATTGCTATCATAGAGCAGAGAACGAGCCATCTCTTGTAAAGTACGATTCTTTCTCTCAACCACACCATTCTGTTGTGGTGTATGAGGAGCTGAATATTCATGAGCAATACCAAGGTTGTTGCAGAGTTGTGCAAACAACTGATTCTCAAACTCTTTCCCATGATCAGATCGGATATGGCCTATCTTGAGATCCTTTTCAGCCATGATTCTTAAGGATAGCTTAGAAAACACTGAAACAGCCTCATCTTTGGACTTTAAGAAATCAACCCAAGTGTAACGGGAAAAATCATCAATGCATACAAATATATACCTCTTACCACCAAGGCTTGGAACTTCTGTTGGTCCCATCAAGTCCATGTGCAACAACTCAAGACATCTTGTAGTCTGAATAGTATCCACTACTTTGTCAGAGGAGTGAACTTGTTTACCCTTAGCACAAGCACCACAAACTGTCTTGTCTTTGCTCCGTAGTTTGGGCAACCCACTAACAACGCCAGACTTGCTGAGTTGAATGAGAGATTTGTAGTTCATGTGCCCACATCTTTGATGCCACAACCTAGCAGTTTCCACCTGTGACAAAAAAGCTGATTCCACGGCAGGCTTTAAGACATAGCAGTTGTTAGAAGAATGAACTCCTTTAATAACACAATTATAAGCAGGGTCAATAACCATGCAATCTTCATCAGTGAAAACAACAAAGAAATTTTCATCACAAAGTTGACTTATGGAAATAAGATTTGTAGATAAATCAGCAACATAGTAGATAGTAGTTAGAAAACCCATATTTGCACCTTTTGCTTTCCCATAACCACAAATCTTGCTACGAGCTCCATTACCATATAGTACTTCCCCACAGTCAGACTCCACATAATCAATGAGAAAATCTTTCTTACCAGTCATATGACGAGAGCAACCACTGTCAAAATACCACTTACCATCATTAGGTCCTTTCTGAGCAGAGAGTACAACTAAGCACATCTTAGGTACAATCTTGGACTTGGGAATCCACATCATAGTGAGTTTGACTTGTTTCTGTAGTTCAAGTGATGGCTAGACAACCGTTCGACCACCAAGAAGTTCTTTGGTGAGTTTTTGACAGAGTTGGACAGGATGACCTTAGAACTTACAATAAGGGCAGTCTTTGCTCTTCTTAGGGGACTCGGTACAATCAACTTTCTCAGGTTCTTTGGATGTACTGGTTTCAATGGTACCTGCACGCACAAAAGTAGGTGCAGATTTCTTGTTAGACTGAGTATTGCGCCTGTAGCCAATACCTTCTCTATTGGATGGTGATTTCCCTTGAGTGATAATCTCATCCAGCTTGTTTTTGCCTTTAACCATGTTATCTAGCCTTTGGGTCTTGGCAAGTAGAGCAGTATTCTCCTCCAATAGGGTATCCCTCTCAGTAGATACTGTAGCCAAAGATTGCTTGAGTCCTAGGATTTCAGCATCCTTCTCATCAATAAGAATCAATAAATCTCCCTTCTGACTGAGCAACTTCTTATTTTCTGCAACAGCACATGCATGATCCTCTTTTACCATTTCATAAGCAGCAAGGACTTCATCAGGATCATATTGACTAGCTTCACTGTCGGATTCATGAGACTCTGTGTCAGACAGATGTTTGGACAAAGTGTCATCCGTTGTTAGAACAACGTCTTTCACAGTAAAAGCTATCATCTCTTCATCTTCGCTGTCACCTTCTTCCTCCTTGGAAGTTATACTGATCTCATCATCACTTAAGGTAGCTTGAAGAACTTTTCCAACCCTTCTCTTTGCAGTGGGACATTCAGATGCCTTATGGCCAACACCTTCACAATCATAACACTTTAAGTTCTTGAAAGTATCGGGTAGATCCAGCTTCTTATAACTCTTTCTCTTGTCATAGGAACCATCTGACTTGTTCTTGGAAGGTTGTTCACGGGATGATAAAACACCGCGCTGATAACGACCTTTATCATCTTTCTTGTAATTCAGCTTCTTGGCTCTCTTATCCGGTAACATCCTTGCCAACTTCTTGGTTAAATAAGCCTTTTCTTCATTTTCAATACACTGAATCTCGTTCTCAACTTTAAAGGCCAGATTGCGAGTAGGCTCTTCTTCCAGATAGTTCATATCAAATGTCTGAAGTGAACCAACTAAAGCTTCAATAGTAAAGGTCTTGGTCTTCTCAAGCTCTTCTAGAGTAGAAACCTTCGATTGATACTTCCGAGTGACCGTTCTCAACATCTTTCGAACCAGCTTTGCATTATCATACTTTAAACCAAAAGACTGAGCTTCATTGACCAATTTCTTGAACCGAGCATGATAAGCAGCAATATTCTCATCCTCTTGCATCCGAATGCTATCAAAGGCAGATTCAATTTTTTGAAGTTTTAGGGCTTGCACATCAGAAGATCCTTCATAAGCTGCTTCCAAGGCAGTCCAGGCTTCATGAGCTGTCGTATTGGCTAGAGCGCCCAAATCCGACGTAATTTTTGTTTTTCTTCTAGGCGAATGTGATATTGTGACTCATCCACAGCATTGAACAGACAATTTAAAGCAGTGTTGCTCCCTTGTTCCTTGTTCTTCTGAGCAGTAGACATTTCATCTTGAGTAGCAGGAACAAAAGTAGTAATGGCAGCAGATGTTTCAGTAGCAAGCGTGCGGACCTCTTTCATAGGTTGTTCTCAGGGTGTTAGAACAGCATTCCAGACATCTACACCTGTATGCTTAAGAAATATCCTAATCCGATTCTTCCAGAATGGATAATTCGAACCATCAAACAGAGGAGGTCGCGAAACAGAGCCACCTTCTCTATTCATATTGGACCGGACTCAGCTAAATGTTAGAGCCCCGCTTTGATACCAATTGACAGGCCCAAGCTAATGGATAAAACCCTGTAAGCGTTGTTTGAGCGATGTCTCGAAAACCTGCAAACCACAACCAGAGGCAGACACAAACAGAGTGCAGAAATAAACAAGAACACAAAGAGTTTGGTTACCCAGTTCGATGCACCGATCTACATCTGGGGGCTCCAAGCCAGGTATTCACTAAATCTCCACCAAACAGATTGAACAAGAGTCAATCACACCCTACACACCCTTACATTCCGGTGAACTCTTCTATCTACCCAAATAGACTAGAAGAACACATGGGAGCTTCAACTATCTACCCAAATGCACTCAATTCACTAGCAGGTGCTAAGGTGGTGTTTGTGAAATCTAGCTACTTAAAACAGATTAAGCTCAATGGTGCTAAAACACCTACAATATACACGGATTGTGTTTACAAAAGATAAACCCAGAAATGTTTAAACACAATCCCCAAATCCCATGAAAAAGTAGGAGACACAACAACTAAAAGTTATACCAGCAGTAAAGCGGTTGTTGGTGTCTTCTGGCAACAACGAATAGCAGGGGATTTCTTCAGCAGCTCCAAATTGCCATAATCACAGCTGGGAATCTGCAAATGCTCTGTAAATTAAGCTGTGATTGCGGCTATAAGATGCTTAAACCCCTCTAGGACGAAGACAAGTATTTATATGGGTTTTAAGGCCCATCTAAACCCTTCAAGGCCTGCTAGGGGAAATGCCACGTCATTGTACTATCTTGTGCTTTTCCAGGGAAGAATAATAGGCGTTGTTGGCATGATGTTGCAACAACCACAAATATAGCGAACATCTTCACAATACTAAAAATGTCCCTATCAATTACAAAGCAAGAAAAAGAAAGGCAACACCTAGAATAGGAAGAACACGCCCAGAACAACGTTCTTGATGCATTCCTCCGGCATGATTATGTGTTTCCGGCCTTCTTCTCCCATTAGCAGATGTTTACAGAATGTTTCTCTCGAGTTTTTGCAGTCTCGGTTATGAAAAATGACGAAGAACGGCAATTAAAACCGAGTCTTGGAGGTTAGAAAACTGCCCAACCGCGACGGTGGCGCATAAAGTGGCGCTCGGAAGGGGTTTCAGGCCCCACCAAGAAGCTGCGGCGCATCCTGACGATTTCCCAATTTTCTGATTGCAGCGCCTGGAGGGTGATTTCGGCGCCGCCAAGCACGTGCGGCGCATCCTGAAGCTTTTTCATCCAAAATTTTCCTAAGTGTTGATGCGGCGCCTGTTGTGGCGCTCCAAGGTCTTTTCCGGCGCCGCCATGCCTATGTGGCGCATCCTGGGCACATCCATTGTTGAAAAATCCGAATTTGACATCATTTATCCTCCAAACATCTTTCTATCATCATTTTAATGCCTGAAACATTATTGCAATATATTAGATTTGCCAAAGTTTTATTAAAAAGCATAAAACATGGTAAATTGAACTCAAATAAGCTTAATTTAACCATGATTACTAATATTTACAAACCACATGAAATATAAACTAAAAATCATTAAATTAGGTCACATGCATGCAATTTAGGTTCATTTTAACACAATTTAAGCTCATTTAAATGTGGTTTCACAGGTTGCATCAGCCACATACTTTTTCTAGCATGGATTAGACCTGGCTTAAGTAATTGTCGCAACCATTCAACTTCTTTGCTATAAATTCTTACTCACTATTTCATAGTGAAACAAGCCATTTGTGTATGTTTTGTTAATTTCGACAACACCCTTACTTATATGGATAGTGGCTACATCACCATTTACCCTTCAAGAATGGTTTAATAAGATAAGCTTATTTACCCTAATGTTCATTAATTATATATTAATATCCGAGGGAAGACATAGTTATATAGTTTTACCATAGTTGTGCATATTCTGTGTCGCACGTCATCCCGTGGGACTGTGAGAAAATATTTAGTACAAAGAATTCTAACAACTATGATTATTTAAACCATTAATCGTTACGCCACCATAATGGGCCGTGCGACATTCAAATTATTTTAAATAATTCTTTCCAATTTCCAAATATAGACCATCATATCGTTATTGCAATCCGGTTTATGTACAGGCACACATATGGCGTGTACCTACAGAATGATAAGTAATCATTCATAAATAAATGATGTTGTTGATAGTCATCCAAAATATACGGTTAGAAATAATAAATTGTGTTGTTTGGAGTAGTGTTTGAGCATTAAAAAGTGATATCAATGTGCGTTGAAGTGATGTTTGCTATAGCATTTATGAAACGATAGTGATACTATCCATTCTTTTTTTCTTACGTGCTCATCATTTATTATCTTAACACAATATTTTTTGCGCCTCTAGCATCACCACAGTAGATGTTGTTGGTTGCACGAAAGCCATACTCTCATAAACATGATCTTGATGATCGCTTCACGGAAGTCTCCTTCTGCCACAGTTTTCTTGACTCGATCACGCGCCGGCTCAGAATCAACTTGGATTTTCTAAGGCTTCCTTAAGAGATAGAGCTCCTAAGATTTAGGCCAAAATAAAACGAGAACACTCAAAGATCTTGTGTCAGCCCAAACAACCACAAAAAATCCACAACATGCATTATAAATTCATCATTCGATGAGGTACTGGTTGCCGAAATTAATGAGGAAGAACAAAAACAGTTTTCCACAATAATAAAGCTCAAACTTAAGACTTTGCTTTAAATGTCATGATAAATTTTTTTTTTTTTCGGATGAGCTTTTTTTTTGGATGAGCAAATGTCATGATTAGGGGTGTAAATGAGACTGATAGGCTCGTAAAATATTCGGGCTCGACTCGATCAAAACTCGACCAAAGCTCGACTCGAAAAGGCTCGACTCGAATTCGAGATCGGCTCGGAAGGTTAATGAGCCCGAGCCGAGCTAACCAATACTCGGCTCGAAAGCTCGATAATAGGCTCGAATATATATATATATATATATATACACACACATATCAATTATATATAGTAAATGTATAATCTATTTATTAATCCTATAAATTTTCTTTTCTATTTTTTGTTTTTTATGGTTAGAAGTAGGAACTAGGAATAGTTTAATATATTAAATCTATTAAACTTCAATCATTCAAGTTTTTAATTTCACTATTTAATAATTTGACGATTATTCTTATTTTATATCGAGCTTAGTTTGGGAATGGAGACCTGGTCCAGTGGTAATGCCCCATCTATCCATCTTTTTAACTTGTGTGGTTTGAGCCCCTACGCATATTTATTAACATATGAGTGTCAATGTAAAAAAAAAAACAAAAAAAAAGAGAAAAAACTCGAGCTTTATTCGAGCCTCGAGCCGAGCTCGAACTCGGCTTTTTTATGTCGAGCTCGAGCCGAGCTCAATTTTTTAAAGCTCGTCGAGCTTCGAGCTCGAGCCGAGCCGAATTTTTCCTTAATCGAGCCGAGCCGAGCCGAGCCAGGCTCGAGCTCGGCTCGGCTCGTTTACACCCCTAGTCATGATAATTATTCATCCAATTGCTCCGGTATTTGTTTTTATATATGTGTTTTGTAAAATATATTGTTTAGATAATAGTATAACACACAATAACTTTATTTTTTCAGTCAATAAAAAATTCATTAATTATATATACTCACCAATTACTATACATACATCTTATATTTTTATAAACATAATGTATACACATTTAGCTTACATAATTTAGTTATTACACAATTATGTATATAAAAAAAAGTCATTTTAGAGGCGGTTTGTTTTACCTTAATTTTCTTCATTTTGACTTTTGCTTCTTGAAAAAGTCATTTTTATATTTTCTAGTTGTTTGTTTTGTCTTTTTAAAAAAGTTAAAGGAGAGCAAAAGTTAGAATTCTCCTTTTTCTTAAAGTAAGTAGGGGGTTATGTTTTTTTTTTAAAAAAAAAGGAGAAGTCATTTTAGATATAAAAATACAAAAATATCCCTATTTAATAAGGAAATAAAATAAATTATAAATATCCATATAAGATTTATGCCCATTTTAGTAATTTTAATATATAAAAAGTCATTTTACGTACAATTCATCCAAATATGTTTTCATTGAAAAGCAACTTTAATATTAATTTAAATAATTATTTGAGCTGTTTTTGCTTTTGTATCTTCCTTATCTCTCTTTCTTTTTTTTTTCTACCGACTTCTCATTTTTTCAAAAGTTAAAACAAACAGCCCTTTAATTTTTCAAATGAAATATCTATTTTTATTATTTCACTATTTTGAGTTTTAAAATTTAAACAATAACCCACTAATTAGGAAAGTATCAAAATGTAATGGTTTCTTTTTTTCTTGTTTCTTTTTTTTTGTTCAATCCGTCACAATTCCAGACGGATTTATATTATGTTATAAATGGCAGCAAAAATTAATTACGTAAATTTATTCTGCCTCACATGAATTTAAGAATGAAGTTCATTTTCAAACGGCATTTAGGACTGAATTATGTTGCATCACAAATTGCAACGAAAGTTTGCAATGAGAATGAATTAAGTTATAATGTTTATACAAAATTCACCATCGATATGTTTCGTCTCTATTTATGACGGCTTTTGCAATGGAATATAATCTCATTTTGCGACGGAATATAATCTTGTCTTAAATTGAGATGGAATTTAGTGACTGGAAATTATATATTGCTTTTCCTTTTTTTGGATAAACTTCATTAAAATTAATTATCTAATTTTTATATTTTCAAAATATAAATAATCAGTTCAACTTCTCAAAAATGGAAACATGATTATTTAGGTTTTATAAACACAACAATCAAATAATCAGTTTTATATTGCTTATCCAAACACCCAATAAAATAAATTAAACATGAAAGGTAGATGAATAAATTAAAAGAAACAGCAATGAAGAGGGGGTAAATAATGGGACTATGAGTGTAAGGGTGATTAACGAGTAAAGTTAGTCGAACTCGATTCGGGACCCGGCTCGAAAAAACTCGACTCGTACTCGAAAAATTCTAGTCTAGTCGAGTAGTCGAGTATGGTACTCAAGTATCGAGCTCGATGTCAAGCCCATGTACATGATACTCTTACTCAAGTCGAGATCGGGTACTCGACTCATTTTTTTTTCTTTTTTTAAAATTGTTTTTACATTTCAAAGAAAAAATAAAAGAAAATATTCGATAAGCTCGAGAACAAAAAAAATGAAATAATCGAGCTCGAGTAGTTCGACTACTCGACTCGATTATGATAGAAATAAAAAAATAAAACAAATACTCTAGCTACTTGAGTTCGAGTAGTTCAAAAATACCGTCGAGTTAAGCTGGAATGATAGTGACTAGTGAGGTAAGCATGGCGTGAGGGTGAAGTACGGAAGACGACAAAAGTAGACAAAGGGTGCAAATCTTTCAACGGGGAGTGATGGCCTCCGGAGAAACATGTCACACACGATTGAATATATTCCTAAGGAGAATTCTCCCTCTCTATAAAGCTGACAAATGAATATATATATATATTATATATATACATCGAATATACTCCTATTAGAGTATATAAAACCATAAGTAGTTAGCTATGACCTAGATAGGGTTTTTGAGGAGTCAATGGAGAATTCCATGGCCATCAATAAATTTAGAATTCAAGTCAACCATAAAGTAGACCAAGCTAAGATTTTACTAATAAATAAATAACTACTGGTAGTAATAATAAAGAGATTGAAGACAGGACAGAAGTCGCGCGCTTACTGTGTTGTCAAAACGGTGGCCCCAAGTTGAAGCTTTAAAAAGTTCTACTAGATTTTTTTAGCGTATACCGAGTATTCCGAACCATATTGGCTCTAAAACTAAATAACTAATCTCTTGAAAAATTGGTGGGCATTGAATGATTGTCTCTCATAAAAACAGAGACTCGAATTCGAGACCTTTAATTTGCTTAAGCTGCCATAGAGGCATAGACTAAAATTTTTAATATATATAAAATATTTTTTAGAAGTAGCAATAGTTTTATAACATAATTAAATTGAAAATTAATTTTCAAAAACTCCAAAAACCTACTAATTGCATAGAAGAGTTTTTTTTTTTTTCTCCACAACTGTAGCCTTTAAAAAATGGTAAAAAAACGAAATGGAAATTTTATTTTCGTATATAATCTCATACTAAGAAAACATTTAAGTTAGCGTGCAGAACATATCTTTATTCATTACTTCCTCCGTTCTCATTTAAGTGCTCCATTTGCATAGTAACAACTATTCATTGAGTAATTTTGATTAAATTTTTTAACATAGTTCTATAAGATAAAACATATTCAAGTGAGATCTTGTTAGATTCGTCTAATCAAGTAGTTTTAGAATATCAAATTTTCATAATTTTTACTTATATACAATTTGAGTTATAAATATTTAAAAATGTATATTGGACTGCGTGAAATGCAGAAGTGGAGCACTTATATGAGAACAGAGGAAATATATTATACTTGCTTGGCCTTCATCTATCATCATTTCGGGGTTTCCTTTCTCGTCACTTGTCATTATGTAATTTACATTACGAGATTGGGAAATTTCATGTTACATATAGAATTTGGAATCATATGATCGAAAACACTAAGCATCTCCGAAATTAGTTAAATATTTCCCCACGAGCTAGGATTAAATTCTTGGTATCAATTTAATTTCTTGAGGTTCAAAGGCATATAGAATTAATAATTAATAAAGTGGGCATGCGTCTCATTTAGTTTCTAATCGATTTGGATATGGTGTTGAATGGGTGACATTATGAGGAAACTGACAGGTAAGAAGAAATTCAAAGAAATGGAGGAACAAAACCATGAAATAAACTTCCTAATTGTATAGCAGATGAAGTAGGCGATTGATACATTTTTGGAATATGGGAAATATCTGGAATACATCAAAAGAGCAACAACACAGATATATAAATACCCAAAAACAAAAAACTGAACCTATTTACTAAAACACTATTTACAAAGGGAACAGTAAAGTGTAAAACACGCTTTTGTAACTAGCAACACCAACTTTTAAGCCACAGTCTGTTGCATTTGTATGCTTTGAAGTATGGGTCTTCTTTATCTTATCATCCCCCGCAAGTTGAACATGGATGGTGACACAAATTCAACTTGGAACAATGCTTGTAAAACACTTTAGCAGGAAGACTCTTGGTAAACATATCCGCAACTTGAGATCCAGTAGGAACAAAGGTAGGTACCACAGTCTTAGTCTGATAATGAGACAGGATGAAATGGCACTATGGCAGGAGATATCAAGATGCTTCGAGAGCTCATGATGCACTGGGTTCTTGACAAGCTGCAAGGCAGAGGAACTGTCACAGTAAATAGGAATGGGTAAAGAAGAGTAATGTGGAGTTCCTGAAACAAATATGTCAAGAAAATAAGCTCTTTAGCAACAGCGCCAAGACTGCGATATTCGACATTTATAGTAGATGTAGAAACAGCTTCATGTTTCTTAGTTTTCCATGAAATAAGAGTCTCCCAAGAAAATACAAAATCCAGTGAGGGACTTTTGGTTGACCAAGCAACTTCTCCAATCGGCATCACAAAAGGCAGTGAGATGTAGAGGTGTATCAAACCGAAAAAATAACCTAGTCTGGAAACCTGGAAATGTAGCAAAGAAGATGGTGCACAGCTTCCCAGTGATGAAGCAAAGGGCAATGCATGAACTGACTTAATTGTTGTACCACATAACAAATGTCAGGCCTTGAGAAAGAGAGATACAACAATCTCCCAATGACCCTTCTGTAGAGTTGAGGATTAGGAAACTTCTCACCTTCGGAGCTAAGCTTTAAGCCAGGAAGACTTGGACTCACAACTTTTGATGTATGTGGGAGTTCAAATTCTGAGACAAGATCAACAGCAAATTTTGATTGAGAAACTTCGAAGCCAACATCAATGTTCTTAATTTCCAAGCCAAGATAGTAGGCAGCAAGACCAAGATCTTTGATAGTAAACTCATGATGTAGGGCAGCCTTGATCTTGAGAATTTCCTCTGTATTGGCTTCTGTAAGTAGAATGTCATCGACATATACAACAAGTACAATAGGACCAAGAGAGGTGTGCTTGATAAAAAAAAACAAGGATCATGAGTGGTTTGAAGTAGGCCGAGAGACAACAGGAAATTAGTCAAGGTGGCATTCCACTGGCGAGGTGCCTGCTTAAGGCCATACAAGGACCTTTTAAGCCTGCATACATCTGTAGAGGGCAGCTGGTAAACCAGGTGGGCAAGTCATGAATACAACCCCATCTAGTTGTCCATGAAGGAAGTCATTATTGACGTCCAGTTGAGATAATTCCCATCGGTAAGAAGCTGCCAAAGCAAGAACAAGACGAACAGTGACAGTCTTAGCAACTGGAGCGAAGCTCTCATAGTAGTCTTCTCCAAATTTTTGGTGGAAGCCTTTAGCAACTAGTCATGCTTTAAACTCATTCACTATACCATTGGGATTAGTTTTCACACGAAATACCCATTTGTAGCCAATAACTCTCTGATTTTTTAGAAGAAGAAAAACATCCCAGATTTGATTTTTATTCATAGCAGTCAATTCATCATCTATGGCTGCCTGCCACTCAGGTATGGATCTAGCTTCATCATAAGTTTGTGGAACAAACACGTCTGTAGTAGTCAGATTGCAAATATAATCCTTGTATTTCGATGGAAATATCACCTTTCGCTTTGAAAGGTAATTTATTGCTCTCGCAAAGCTCGCTTGAGTCATGCTACTGGATTTGAGGCATCTCCGTCTCAGTAAAATATTAGGTACTAGAGCATCATTTTCATTTTGTGTGTATACAAGAGGTGAAGGACACTGATTTTCAGGGGGAATATCAGCTAAAGGAAATGATTCAAGAGGATCAACAATGTTGTCCTCAATGAGTTCTTGGTTCTTTCAAGAATCAAGTGGAGAGAAGATATCAGATGCTACATGTGATTCACTGGGAGTCACATGTGAGATAGAGTGGCTTAATGATTCAGTGGGAATAAAAGGAGATAGCACATGAGGCTGAGATGCAGTGGGCAACTCAGGTGAGTAGGTGTGTCTCTGTATTTCCGTGGGATATACATGTGATTGACATGGAAGATAAGTAGTATTTTGTGAGGCAGAAGCAGTAGAGGAACCAGGAGAATAAGTCCCAGATGTGTCTATGAATAGAAAAGTCGTGTCATAGAATTTCACATCTCTAGATACAATAACTTTTCCCGTGGCTAGCACAAGAACTTTGTACCATCTCTGAGTCATGGAAGGCCCCAAAAAACACCCTTAAAACCCCTGGGATCTAACTTACCCACTGTGGGACCAGGAATTTTAGCAAACACTGGGCACCCAAAGGAGTGAATGGAGGAGTAATCGGGAGAAGATTTATGAAGTAGCTCATATGGGGTTTTCCAGCCTAAAACAAATGTAGGAAATCTATTTATTAGAAATGCTGAGAAGAGCAAGGCATCCCCCCAATGAGATTTAGGAAGTCCAGATGTGAAAAGTATGTATCTAGCTATTTGCATAAGGTGCTTATGTTTCCTTTCTACCCTCCCATTTTGCTGTGGGGTATAAGTGCAAGAGGTTTGATGTATGATCCCCAGTCTATCAAAGAGATCAGCGCTTCCCTTGCCACAAAATTCTGTCCCATTGTCTGTTCTAAAAACTTTAGCCCCAGTACCAAAGTGAGTGGAAACATAGGAGAAAAAATTAGTAATGGATTTGGTTGTGTCACTCTTGAACTTTACAAGTTCACCCAGGTGGTTCTAGAGTAATCATCATCTAATGTAAGAATATAATGAGATGAGGATTGAGAAGCAGCAGTAAAAGGACCTCATAAATCATCATGCAACAAATCAAAAGTAGGTTTATCATGTGAAGAACTAATAGAGAAATGTAATGTTTGGTACTTTGATATATTGCAAATGTCACAAACAGAAAGATTATCAATATCAACTGGAAATGGTAAATGAGTCATGGTACTATAGGAAGGATGTCCTAGCTTTACACGCCAAGTCCAGGACTAATTATTCATATCGGAAACATATGTAGCAGCTAATCTGGGATTGGATGACTTAATTGAATGGGATGGCAAAATATAGAGATTATTAACCAATAATGAAGTAATCAATATATCTCTAGCAATCTGGTCTTCCAGACAGTAAGAAGTAGCATAAAAAATGGTTGAACATTTCAGATCTTTGGTGAGCTTACTCGCAGATATAAGATTCATCAAGAAATAGGAACATAGCAAATTTTATGAATTATGACTAAGTTATTGAGACTAACCGAAGCACAGAACGTAGGAGTTTTTTTTTTAACCATCAGGCAAAAAAATTGAACAAGATGAGGAGACTGACACATGATTCAAAAGTAAATCAAACTTGGCACATATATGACAACTAGCTCTAGTATCTAATATCCAATGATCAACAAATGCATTAAAAATTCCATCGCAACACAGGTTACCTCCTTGTGAGGGCACCCGCAATAAACTCCATTGGTGCTGAGACAACATTCTTAGCCTCTTGAATTGCCAGCTTCTCCATGAGCTCATCTACTTTTGTCATAAGTGCATTAGTTTGAGTTTGATCGACTCCACCACCACTAACAGCAGCTACAACATTAGTGGCTTTCTTTTTTTCGATTATGGACTTATACCAATCCAGAACAACACCAGCGACCTTGAAGCAAGTGGCTTTGGTATGTCCACTCTTGTTACACTCTTCACAGATAACAGTTTTCATGCAAGGAGGAAATATTTTTCCTTGGTATGCCCTGGCTTCTTGCAGTAGGTACAACTAACTCCGTTCTTACTTTGGTTGCCTGGCTTGATTTGTGTTCCCTGCATAGCAACTGACATAGCAAACACATTAGTACTAGTGCTGGTAGCAAGTAACTTAGTATGGGATTCAACATTGCACATTTCTCCATAGGCTTTGCTGGCGGATGGTTGAGGATCCATCATCATAAGTCGATTGCAAACATGTTTGTAGCTCTCATCTAAACCCATAAGGAATTGCATAAATAGATCTCTATCATCCCTAGCTAGAAGAATCTTCATCATCGAAGAATTGCAGCTAAGGAAAGGATCAAGGATCCTATAATCACTCCACAAGGCTTTGAGATCGGTGTAATACTCGATAATAGACTTATCACCTTGAGTAAGTGAGACCAGTTTCTTCTTCATCATTAGAGCTTGAGGTCCAGAAACCTAACCGAACCTCTCCACCAGTTCCAACCATAAGTACCTTGAAGTTTTACAGTTGAGCAGAGATCTAGCAAGTTCTTAGGGGTGAACACTGTAACACCCCGATTTAATTAACTCATAATTAATTAATTTAATTATGGTTAATTAACAAAGGACTTGGTATGTGGATTATTTTGTAGGGAATGAAGATTTAAGTGGGGGAAATAAGTGAGTTCAACTCACTAGATAATAAGAGTCAAGTGCTCAAATGGGTGCAATGTGGTCAAGACAAGTAGTGTAAACCTTTTAACCCACATTCCGACCCGACCCGGATCCATTTTTCTCTTAAAAATCAGATTTTTGGGCATTGAAACCCATTTTCCTCATCTCTCTTCCCCTCTTTCCCGTCACTCTTCTTTGGGGAGCTAGGGTTGGTGCCAAATCCTCCCAAATCCTTGATTTTATGCTCAAATCAATTGGGGGATTCATAGTATAACATGAGGTAAGTAATTTCCACTATCTAATTCATGTTTTGGTGAAGTTTGAAGTGGGTTTTGGAGGGTGTTATGTTGGTGACGGGATTGAAGAGTTTGGGTTGAATTTCTTGTAGATTGGCTTGGAATTTGTGTTAAATCCTTGCTTGGGAGTTGCAAATCAGTCTTGGGAGCTAAGGTTAGTACTTGAGACCATTTTGGTGTTGTTGATTTCAGTTTTTAAGCTTCAAATGGTTTCAAGATCAAGAAATCATGTTCTTGGATGGAATTTTGATGATTTGGTTGATTTTCTTGTTATGTAGCTTGGTATTGGTGTTTGGAGGAGTTGGGGAGCTGTATTGGAAGATTTTGGATCATCTCAATACCAGGCAAGGGTAGAGATAGGCCTAAATGGGGGCATAATCGGTGGAATGGCCGGAAACCGCCATTTCCATCGTTTCTGATGTGTCGGCGCGCACTTGGCGCGCCCTTTAGCCAAAAAGCGCGTGGGCAGTGCGTGAGAAGAACGTCAACGACGTCCTTGTCAGGACGGCGCGCAGTTGGCGCGCCTTTTCCACGAACACCGCGCGGGCAGCGCGCGGGGACACGAACGACGCGACCTGCGTCTTTGGCGCGGGGCCGGCGCGCCCTCCTTGGGAAAACCGCGCCGGGTGCGCGCGGGCTCCCCTGCCCGCGCGGTTCGTTCGCTCGTTTTCCGGTTCTTCGTCCTTCGTGTTTCCTTAGTTCTTCTTATGCTTCTAGCATGCCATAACTATCATTATGCTCACAATCTTTGAACTTAGTTGCGATTAGCGGTGATCTACTATGCCTTAGTTGAGATCGAGTCTTGTTCCGCTTCTATGTTGATGTGAGTGTTGGTGCCGATATGTGGGGTTTGGCACACCCTTGACACTTAACTCGTGGTGAGTTGTTTATTTTGTCATGACGCGTGATTTACGTATGGACATGGTGTGGAATTGAATCTGATGATGTGTTAGTGCCGATATGTGGGGCTTGGCACACCCCGGAATATTTTAAAACTACTATTTTAAAGAGCCCGGATTATTCTTTTAAAAACTATTATTTTCAAGTATTATTATTTTTAAAGTTATCATTTATAAAATAGTAGTATATTTCAAAGAGCCCAGACTATTTTAAAGCTATCTATTTTAAAGAAAATACTTCACTCGAGAGGAGTGATTGAATTGAATGTGAATATCTGGGATGATATGTGAATATCTGTGATGATATGAGAATATCTGTGATGATATGTGAATATCTGTGAGGATATGTGAATATCTGTGATGATATGTGAATATCTGTGATGAAATGTGAATATCTGTGATGATATGTGAATATCTGTGATGATATGTGAATATGCCACGACGGTAGGATACGCTATGCTTACGAATCGGTATCCGATGAGGGGCATAGTGGGATTGCTACCCAGAAGCATTGAGACTGGAAAGGATTTATATCCTAGTCTGATTTTGGCTGGAGAGGGCTCATGACCCTTTGCCTGACCCGCTTGCCGTAAGCCACGATTTCAGCTGTTGGTGTCCGCGGCGGGGGCACTGTGGGTATGTCTCTCGACCATTAAGGGGTGTGGACCCTTATATGGGAGGGAATACCGACCATGGTACCTAGGTGCGCGCTAGACATGCTTATGTGTTGCATTTAGGGTAGATAGACATCTTAGGTCATAACATTTCATCTCATCATCCATCATTCATCTTATTTGCTGTGGTTGAAGCACCGGTATGGGACGGTGTGATGTTTACTTATTTGCACTGTTTAATTTTTATGTTATGCCTAACAAATGTTTAAAAACGGAATATATCTCCACCTATATGTCTAAATATACTTCTAGGGAATCAAGTTAATTCTTGTTTCCCCTTATGCCGATTCTTCTATTCTTGCTCAGTACCTTGTACTGACCCTTGCTATGTTTTTATGTATAGATATTCCCGGGGAGGACGCAGAGCCTGAGCACGATGTGGGGTTTGGGGATGAGTGATCTACCTAGAGATGCATTAGCATGTTGTGGACTTATGTGCTTGTCTTGAATAATATGCTATGACTCTATTACCTTGTCTCGTACTGCTTGTGGTACCGATCGGTACATTATGTTCTGTCTTGTGTATACTTAATATCTCTGACAGGTTGAGATGAGACTGTTAGGTCGACTGGTAAGTCGCATGAATAAGACTTGTAAGCCGGATTTCTGTTATAATGTGAGGTTTCCTTTCTGGATTTGTATTATGATTCATTGGCTTCCTGTTACTTGGCTACGTGTTATTGATCTTAAATTGATTGGCCAACAGTTTAAGAGAGGTAACACGGCAGTGACGTCACAGAAATTTGGTTTTAAATTTTTGGGGCGTTACAGGTTGGTATCAGAGCCATGTCTGCTCGTATGTGCTTAGAATTTTAACACAAACATGTGGTGAGATGTGTGGGGGAAAGCATATAGTGTAGGAATTGCATCTGGTTCTGCTTATATTCTTGTTAATTGCATTGTTTTTGGTTATCTGCGTCCCCTATAGGGGTGGATTGTGGTTTGTGAATCAAACCAGGATCAATCCTTGGGGATGTTCCGGGAATTCTATACTTAATAATTGTTGTTCGGTAAAGAATTATTCTTATTTACCGAGTGTTACTGAATATCTCGTTACGTTACGAATATAGGATGCCGCCGCGAAGGGATGGAAGGCCCAGGAGGAGGGGAAGGCCTCGTAGGAATCCGGGGCCAGCTATTAGAGGTCATGGACAGTACCATGAGAATGGTGGATTTGGCAATGATCACGTGGAAGATGTTCCAATTGAGGAACCTGTAGAGGTGGGGGATGACTGGAACTATGAGGACGAACCAGTGCCTCCACCACCGCCGCCACCTGTACAGATGCCATTGACCCTCAGTTTATGCAATATATGTTTAGTGCTATGTATGGGATGTATCAGGGGCAGGCGAATCAACCTGTACAACCACCACCCAAACCCGTGGATTACGTGCATCTAGCAAGGCATTATCAACCGCCGGTCTTTAGTGGAGGAGTAGACCCGGTTGCTCTGACTGTTTGGATTTATCATATGGAGGAGATCTTCGAGAATATAGACTGCCCAGAGAATTGGAAGGTCAGGGTGGGACAGCAGTATCTTACTGGACCAGCTCTCCATTGGTGGAGGTCGCGTAAGAGTGAGCTTATGACGAGACCCAACTTCTCATGGGAAGTTTTCTGTCATGCTTTGAGATCCCACTTTTTCACTACACAGATGATGAATGTTAAAAAGAGGGAATTTCTCAACCTGGAGCAAGCAGGAAATATGACAGTGTCTGAGTACTATGGTCGTTTTGTGGAACTCATGTCATACGTACCAATGCTAGTTGCTAATGAGGAAGGTAAGGTTTCGAAGTTTGTGGATGGATTGAAGGCTGAGATCCGGACTGGGTTTAGCAACCAACACGCCTGCTTAGCTTCAGCATATGATCAGGCTTTATGCATTGAAAGAGCTCGTGCTGATATGCAGCGCGTGAGGGCCGCTCGTCGCAGGGAGTCAGGGGGGCCGATTAGACCCCATCGTAGACAGACGAGGCCGAGAAACGGTGGAGAGACCTCTAGACCTCAGACTTATGCACAGCTACCGTATAGAAGCGGACCCCACTGCTGGAAGTGCGGGCAGCAAGGACATTTGAGGCCACAGTGCCCACAGTTGGTGGGTCGAGCAGGAGGATCTACTACAGATGCTTCTGGTGGGAACGCGTCGCGTGGACGAGGTGCAGACAGAGGTCGTGGACCACAGAGGGGCCGTGGGGGCCGCCTCAATGTGATTGAGCGGGCTGAGCTAGATGGACGAGATGATGTCATGACTGGTAAGTTGCCCATTATTCAATTTCAATCTTGATCGACTTAACCATCTGTAACAAGTACCCCAGGTAGCGCCTTATGTTATTAAATGCGTAGGTACTATACTAGTTAATAATGTGCCTGCTTAAGCCTTATATGATTCTGGTGCATCATGCTCGTTTATATCATCGGAATTCGTAACTAATAATGATATGGGACCACTGGAGGCTTATCAACTCCCTGTTAGCTACCTTCGGGAGACCTCATGCGGAGCCAGTGGATTAAACCCGATGCACAGATAATCATCAAAGAGTGAGAGTTCAGAGCGAATCTAGTGGTGCTAGATTTGGCCGATTTTGACGTGATTTTTGGAATGGATTGGTTGTCTAAGTACCAAGCCAGATTAGACTGCGGGATACCAAGGATTTCCTTTACAAAGAAGAAGGTGACAGAGGCTCCGGCCTTAGTGTTACCTGATGAATCGGGGGAATATGAGGTAGACACAGATGCATATTATCGAGGACTTGGGTGTGTGCTTATGCAGTATGGCAAGGTGATTGCGTATGCATCTAGACAATTAAAGCCTCACGAGCTGAATTACCCGACTCACGACCTGGAGATGGCAGCGGTTGTGCATGCATTAAAAATTTGGAGGCATTATCTTTACGGAGCCAAGTGTCAAATCTATTCGGATCATAAGAACCTTAAATGTCTCTACACTGCAGACAAGATGAGCGGTAGGCAAAGAAGGTGGTTAGAGTTTTTGCAGGACTACGACACGAGTATTCAGTACATAGAAGGGAAAGCCAACCGGGTGGCTGATGCACTAAGTAGGAAAGGACATGTACTGAATTCAATTACTCTCACTTGGAAGTTCAGGCAAGAGTTGGACAAGGAAGGTATTGTGGTTGTTCCTTACGACACGATAGCGAGGTTGAATGCTATGACGGTGGTGCCATCATTACTCGAGGAACTCAGACTAAGTCAAGCTGTAAGTCAAGAGATGATGCATTTGAAAGCTCAGATTCGTAAGGGTAAAGCGGAAGGCTTTGTGATTGATAGCAAGAATATGATCAAGTTTGGGGACCGTTGGTGTGTGCCTCCGAAAGATCAGGCGCTGAAAAGAAAAATTATGGAGGAAGCACATTGCACACCTTACTCCGTACATCCGGGAGCAGTAAAGATGTACAAGGATTTAAGGCAAAACTATTGGTGGAAAGGCATGAAGAAGGAAGTGGCGGAATTTGTGTCTAGGTGTTCCACTTGCCAGAAGGTGAAAGCCGAGCACATGAAACCTTCAGGCTTATTACAACCTTTGGATGTTCCTACTTGGAAATGGGAGTCCATTGCTATGGACTTCGTCACCGGGCTACCCAGGACACGGAACAGTTTTGATACTATTTGGGTAGTTGTGGATCGACTCACCAAGAGTGCTGTGTTTATACCAATGAGATTGAATTGGAGCATGCAACAGTTGACTGGCGCTTACATCCAACATGTGGTTAGACGTTTTGGTATTCCTCGAGAAATCATTTCCGATAGAGATTCCAGATTCCTGTCAAGGTTCTGGAAGGAAGTGCAGACAGCCTTTGGGACACAGATCAGTATGAGTACTGCGTGGCACCCTCAGACTGATGGACAGACCGAAAGGACCATTAGAACCTTGGAGGATATGTTGAGGGCGTGTGTGATGGATTTTCAAGGATCGTGGGAGGAACATCTACCTTTGGTGGAGTTCTCCTACAACAATAACTATCACGCGAGTATTCGTATGGCGCCTTTCGAGGCCTTATACGGAAGAAAGTGCAGGACGCCCTTGTGTTGGAGTGATCCTTCAGAGCAAGTGGTGATGGGTCCTGAACTTATTGAACAGACCACGGAAGTGGTACGAGTGATCAGAGACAGAATGAAGGAAGCTCAGGATCGTCAGAAGAGTTATGCTGATTTGTCCAGGAGAGACATTGAATTCGAGATTGGAGATTGGGTACTCTTGAGAGTGTCACCCATGAGGGGCGTGAGACGATTTGGGAAGAAGGGGAAACTGAGTCCCAGATTTATAGGCCCCTATGAGATCACTAAAAAGATTGGGAAGGTCGCTTACCGGTTAGAATTGTCAACTGAGGTGGGAAATGTGCACAACGTTTTCCACGTTTCTCAGTTGAGGAAGTTTATCTCGGATCCTAACAAGGTTATACAACCGGAGGAGGTGGAGTTGGATGACAACCTAGAATACGAAGAATACCCCGTGGCGATTCTCGACACTAAAGAAAAGGTACTTCGCAAAAAGGTGATCAAAATGGTGAAAGTACTTTGGTCGAGACATGGCGTAGAGGATGCCACTTGGGAGACAGAGGAAAGCATGGCTGGGCGTTATCCTGAATTGGATTTGACTCCAATTCAGTGAAGTAATGACCTTAATCCATACTGTTTCATTCGAGGACGAATGATCCTAAGGGGGAGAGATTGTAACACCCCGATTTAATTAACTCATAATTAATTAATTTAATTATGGTTAATTAACAAAGGACTTGGTATGTGGATTATTTTGTAGGGAATGAAGATTTAAGTGGGGGAAATAAGTGAGTTCAACTCACTAGATAATAAGAGTCAAGTGCTCAAATGGGTGCAATGTGGTCAAGACAAGTAGTGTAAACCTTTTAACCCACATTCCGACCCGACCCGGATCCATTTTTCTCTTAAAAATCAGATTTTTGGGCATTGAAACCCATTTTCCTCATCTCTCTTCCCCTCTTTCCCGTCACTCTTCTTTGGGGAGCTAGGGTTGGTGCCAAATCCTCCCAAATCCTTGATTTTATGCTCAAATCAATTGGGGGATTCATAGTATAACATGAGGTAAGTAATTTCCACTATCTAATTCATGTTTTGGTGAAGTTTGAAGTGGGTTTTGGAGGGTGTTATGTTGGTGACGGGATTGAAGAGTTTGGGTTGAATTTCTTGTAGATTGGCTTGGAATTTGTGTTAAATCCTTGCTTGGGAGTTGCAAATCAGTCTTGGGAGCTAAGGTTAGTACTTGAGACCATTTTGGTGTTGTTGATTTCAGTTTTTAAGCTTCAAATGGTTTCAAGATCAAGAAATCATGTTCTTGGATGGAATTTTGATGATTTGGTTGATTTTCTTGTTATGTAGCTTGGTATTGGTGTTTGGAGGAGTTGGGGAGCTGTATTGGAAGATTTTGGATCATCTCAATACCAGGGAAGGGTAGAGATAGGCCTAAATGGGGGCATAATCGGTGGAATGGCCGGAAACCGCCATTTCCATCGTTTCTGATGTGTCGGCGCGCACTTGGCGCGCCCTTTAGCCAAAAAGCGCGTGGGCAGCGCGTGAGAAGAACGTCAACGACGTCCTTGTCAGGACGGCGCGCAGTTGGCGCGCCTTTTCCACGAACACCGCGCGGGCAGCGCGCGGGGACACGAACGACGCGACCTGCGTCTTTGGCGCGGGGCCGGCGCGCCCTCCTTGGGAAAACCGCGCCGGGTGCGCGCGGGCTCCCCTGCCCGCGCGGTTCGTTCGCTCGTTTTCCGGTTCTTCGTCCTTCGTGTTTCCTTAGTTCTTCTTATGCTTCTAGCATGCCATAACTATCATTATGCTCACAATCTTTGAACTTAGTTGCGATTAGCGGTGATCTACTATGCCTTAGTTGAGATCGAGTCTTGTTCCGCTTCTATGTTGATGTGAGTGTTGGTGCCGATATGTGGGGTTTGGCACACCCTTGACACTTAACTCGTGGTGAGTTGTTTATTTTGTCATGACGCGTGATTTACGTATGGACATGGTGTGGAATTGAATCTGATGATGTGTTAGTGCCGATATGTGGGGCTTGGCACACCCCGGAATATTTTAAAACTACTATTTTAAAGAGCCCGGATTATTCTTTTAAAAACTATTATTTTCAAGTATTATTATTTTTAAAGTTATCATTTATAAAATAGTAGTATATTTCAAAGAGCCCAGACTATTTTAAAGCTATCTATTTTAAAGAAAATACTTCACTCGAGAGGAGTGATTGAATTGAATGTGAATATCTGGGATGATATGTGAATATCTGTGATGATATGAGAATATCTGTGATGATATGTGAATATCTGTGAGGATATGTGAATATCTGTGATGATATGTGAATATCTGTGATGAAATGTGAATATCTGTGATGATATGTGAATATCTGTGATGATATGTGAATATGCCACGACGGTAGGATACGCTATGCTTACGAATCGGTATCCGATGAGGGGCATAGTGGGATTGCTACCCAGAAGCATTGAGACTGGAAAGGATTTATATCCTAGTCTGATTTTGGCTGGAGAGGGCTCATGACCCTTTGCCTGACCCGCTTGCCGTAAGCCACGATTTCAGCTGTTGGTGTCCGCGGCGGGGGCACTGTGGGTATGTCTCTCGACCATTAAGGGGTGTGGACCCTTATATGGGAGGGAATACCGACCATGGTACCTAGGTGCGCGCTAGACATGCTTATGTGTTGCATTTAGGGTAGATAGACATCTTAGGTCATAACATTTCATCTCATCATCCATCATTCATCTTATTTGCTGTGGTTGAAGCACCGGTATGGGACGGTGTGATGTTTACTTATTTGCACTGTTTAATTTTTATGTTATGCCTAACAAATGTTTAAAAACGGAATATATCTCCACCTATATGTCTAAATATACTTCTAGGGAATCAAGTTAATTCTTGTTTCCCCTTATGCCGATTCTTCTATTCTTGCTCAGTACCTTGTACTGACCCTTGCTATGTTTTTATGTATAGATATTCCCGGGGAGGACGCAGAGCCTGAGCACGATGTGGGGTTTGGGGATGAGTGATCTACCTAGAGATGCATTAGCATGTTGTGGACTTATGTGCTTGTCTTGAATAATATGCTATGACTCTATTACCTTGTCTCGTACTGCTTGTGGTACCGATCGGTACATTATGTTCTGTCTTGTGTATACTTAATATCTCTGACAGGTTGAGATGAGACTGTTAGGTCGACTGGTAAGTCGCATGAATAAGACTTGTAAGCCGGATTTCTGTTATAATGTGAGGTTTCCTTTCTGGATTTGTATTATGATTCATTGGCTTCCTGTTACTTGGCTACGTGTTATTGATCTTAAATTGATTGGCCAACAGTTTAAGAGAGGTAACACGACAGTGACGTCACAGAAATTTGGTTTTAAATTTTTGGGGCGTTACAAACACGTTGCGGTTTGGTGCGGTTTCGCACCAAACCCAAACCAAACTGCAAAAAAATGGTTTGGGAAAAAATTAAATCAAACCAAATTATTTTAGCATTTAAAACCAAACCAAACCGGAAAAAAGGGGTTTGGTGCGGTTTGGTTACGGTTTAACCAAAGTTTTAAAAAGAAAAAATATCCTATGAATTACAGTCGTAAGTGTAACAGTCTAAACTCCGAAATTCAAATTAAAAGTTAATAAAATATAAGTTTACTATTTACAAGCCAAATACATAATAAACTAGAACTATTACAAGCTATTGTAAAAAATAAAACTATAAATATAACATAAGAAAACAATAGTAGTTGAGCTGATGAAGGGTAACAGCACCAGTACCAGCATGTGCTTTCTGAAACATATCAGAATTACAAATATAACCTGTAAACCAATGTACAAAGTGCATTAAATCAACGAAACTTCTGAAACATATTAAACAAATAAACAGAAGTAAATGAAAGGACATGAATATATTTTTATTAAATATATATATTATTGCGGTTTACAGTTTGGTCTGGTTAATTTTTTTCTCCAGACCAAACTTAAACCGCAAACCAAACCAAACCGTCAAAATACGATTTGGTCTAGTCTGGTTTACAGTTTGGACCGCACTCTGAACAACCCTACATGTTCTGGAGAAATGGAGTTCCTAATCCAGAGGCGAACGAGGTTATCGGCTCTTTTCCAGACTTTATAATCAGATTCAGTAGGTTGCCTATCTGGAATCATTCCATCAATAAATCCATCTTCAAACTTAATGCTCAGAGAAGTCTCAACCGCATCCTTCCATGAAATCCAATTTGTCTTGTCAAGCTGGAAACTAGCCAGTTGAAGCCGTGGTTGATCGGCCGAAGTAAATCACAAACTCTTCACTGAGAGAATTAGCATAACCAACATCGTTAATTTCAACTTCCGTGGTGGAACCGGTAGATGTTTGAGTCATTTTGATCTTGATGCAAGGAAAGGTAGGATAGGTAACAAAACCTAGAATCAAATACAATCGAGTAGAGGATAAACTTCCACAATCACAGGATCAAAACACCCTGCTCTGATACCATGAGGAAACTGACTGATAAGAAGAAATTCAAGGAAATGGATGAACAAAACCACAAAATAAACTTCCTGATTGTATAGCAGATGAAGTAGACGGTTGGTACATTTTTCGAATATGGGAAATATATGGAATACATCAAAAGAGCAACAACACAGATATATAAATACCAAAAAAAAGACTAAACATATTTACTAAAACACTATTTACAAAGGGAACAATAAAGTGTAAAACACGCTTTTGTAACTAGCCAACACCAGCTTTTAATCACAGTCTGTTGTATTTGTATGCTATGAAGTATGGGTCTTCTTTATCTTATCACATTCAGCAAGTGTTGACGTGCTGACCGATGAGGTCAAGTCCCATATATAATTTGCTATGTATACATACATATATAATTTTTCATTTATATATGAATAATATATTAATAATATATCTGCATGCATTAATTTCTTAATATTAAAAATAAAATTAAATCGAAGCAAATAAAATACTTAGAATACATAAATATAAAACTAGAATACAAAAATATAAATCAAAGCAAATTAAATAAAAAATTTGCCACCAAATAATGAACTAGGCAACGATTAAAATGTCATTTTGTCACAGTGATGTGAAAAATATAATCACATAAATCGTGTTATTATATTTTTAATTAACTTATAAATGTATCAAAATGAATTAAATGGAAGTGGAGTTATTAGCGTTGAAGGAGGGGCTGATGTTTGCGGCACAGCATGGCAGGGAAGGTGTGCATGTTTATTCTGACTCCTTGGAAGCTGTGCGTTTGGTTAATGGCGTTGTAGTTCGGAGTCATCGGTTTTGGCCTATTATTTGGGCTATTCGGGAGAAACTTCGCCAGTTGGGAGGGTCCTTGAAACATGTTTTTAGAGAAAGAAATCAGGTTGCGGATGGGTTGGCCAAGAAGGTGGCACAAGAAGAGTATTTCTATACGATTTGGGCGTTCCTGCCGGACGACTGTGTTGAGAAGATTGCAAATGATGCCTTTGGACGTTTGTTTTGTCGTAGTTAGTTTTGTTGGTGCTTAGCTTCTTTGTTGATTACTTTTTTATTTCTTTAATTTTCCTTTGTTTCGCCAGTCTTCTAAGGTTATTCATAAAAAAAAATGAATTAAATGCATATATATAATTCGAATCTTTTCTTACACATATATAAATGCTTATAATACTTACTTTTTAGTATGACATGAAACACTACAAAAATTTAACTAGTTTAACAACCAAAATAACTAGTGACAAAATTAAAATGTAGTAATATATAAATTTATTGGTGATTAGGAACCATTTTTTTTCTTTCTTGTAGCAAATTGTTTGCTCTATTTTTTAAATTTTATTTTACTTTATTCTATTAAATTTTATTTTATCTTTTTTTTTATTTCAAACTATATTTTAAAATATACACAAATCAATTGAATAAGAAATGTTAGGGGTGGGCAAAATATTCGAACCGATTCATTTTTTTTTGAGGAGAAAATGTTCTTATTCCTTCAATAAAACATGATCCAATCAGTTCTATAATTTTCACAATCCCACTGAGTCGACATAAAGTGTACGGCATAACAGGTAAAAAAGAAATACACGGGGTCAAATGCTCTAACACTTCAGTGTCAAAGAGACAAGGACCGAATTCATTGAACTACTGAATCG
Organism: Hygrophila difformis; assembly: GCA_030278955.1. Lineage (NCBI taxonomy): Eukaryota > Viridiplantae > Streptophyta > Magnoliopsida > Lamiales > Acanthaceae > Hygrophila > Hygrophila difformis. The sequence goes on along the minus strand of JAOANR010000007.1, from coordinate 29,854,445 downwards.
AACGAAAATCGAACCGAATTTTCGGTTAACCGAGGACCCCAGAGCAAATACAAATATCATATTTATTTATTCGTCCGGTTCAAATACAAATATAAATACTTCAATTTTTTCTCCGATTAACTGAACCGAACCGAACCGAATATGTTTATTATATTTTAAAAAGTTATATATATATATATTGTATATACTATAAATAAATATTTGATGGTATATAGTTATATCAATAATATTTATCATTATTTATTTAATTATTTAAGTATATAATAAAATAATAAATATTAAAAACTAAAGAGCTAATTATCAAAATATATCACCATAATAATCCTATAGAGGTAATAACTAAAATAAGCCACCAGAAGGAGTCATTTCCACTTTTGGGCCACCATATTTTGATTTAGAGAAATAGGCCATTAGAAGGATTTTGGGCCTGAATTTAGGCCATTGGGCTGGAATTCGGGCCACGATGGCCTAAAAGCGTAAATGACTCTTTCTGGTGGCCTATTTTAGTTTTTTTAATTATTTTTTTATTTTATGTAATTAAAATAAATAATACTTATTCTGTGACATTATTTATATCATACTTTCTTTTTTTCTTGTTCCAACATTTTTTATTTCATTTCCATTTTAAAAATAATTAAATATTAATTTCCAAACATACCCATGTCCGAAAAATTCCTTGCATTTAATACTAATTATTCCTACATAAAATACCATGTCCCAAAATTTTGGGATACTTATAATAAAATATGTTTATTTTTACTTTATAATTTATTTGAATATGTATTTGTTTTACTTATTTTATAATATATTTGAATTAATATTTATTTTATTTCTTATATTACTCCCTCCGTCCTATTAAAAGTGTTAAAAAAATATAACTTAAAAATTTATATAATATGATTGTAATGAGTTTTATTTTTCTTTTGAGGAGCAATTGAAGGCGTGGAACGGGTGGTGGGAGCTCAAGCCACACAATTACAAAGGGAAGGGATAGGGGAACAGGTGAGGATTCGAACCCCCAACCTATAGGTTGGAGTTGGGGGACTTACCACTGGAGTAAGTGTTCAACCCACAATTTTAATTTAGTTATTTATTTGTGATTTACTGATATGTGTTTATAGGGTGGACTGGAATTATTAATGGTAGTGGGTAATTTGAAAGTTTAATATATTTATTTATTAATGTGAGGTGATAGGTAGGTTTGACGATTAATATTTAATTATTTTTTAAAATAAAAATGAAATAAAATATTGGAATAAGAAAAAAGGAAAGTATGACATAAATGATAACATAGAATGAATATTATTTATTTTAATTACATAAAATAAAAAAATAATTGAAAAAAACTAAAATAGGCCACCAGAAGTAGTCATTTCCACTTTTAGGCCATCGCGGCCCGAATTCCAGCCCAATGGCCTAAATTCAGGCCCGAAATCCTTCTAGTGGCCTATTTTCTTAAATCAAAATATCGTAGCCCAAAAGTAAAAATGACTCCTTTTGGTGGCCTATTTTAGTTATTACCTCTAATCCTATATTGACATTTTGTCTTTAAAAATACCCCATTATTAAAATATACCACTATACTAAGATTTGTTATATATATGACATATTTTGGTAGCACTAAAAAGGATCAATGGATTCGATAGTTATATAGTATATTTCTCTTGTAGTATAATAACCTCAAAATTAAAATCTACGAAACTTAAGAATTAATAAATGAAAATTTGTACATTTTTAGAGGGCCGGACAAAATATTCGAACCGATTCGCTTAACCGCTGAATCGAATCGAAACCGAACCACCGGTTAACCGAGGACTTCGGTTACAAATACAAATACTTAAATGAAGTATTCGTCCGGTTCAAATACAAATACAAATACCTGAACTTTTTAGGTAACTGAACCAAGCCCACCCCTAAAAAATTTATGTGAAATTGGTTGTATGGGCCTGGCGGGGTGGAGGAACAAACTCCTTATTAAACAGTTTCAAAAGCCCATTTAATCAAATGTGCCAAAATAATTGTTACAGTGTATTTTATGAAATTGATACTATCTCTGTTTTTTAAATAACTGCTTTATTTCTGTGTTTCACGCAATCTAATACACGTATTTAAATCATAATAACTCAAATTGTATCCAATTAAAAATGATAAAAATTTGATATTATAAAACTACATTATTAGACGAATCCAACAAAATCTCACTTGACTATTTTTTATCTTATATAACTATGTCAAAAAAATTAATTAAAGTTACTCAATTAATAGTAAACATTATACAAATGGTGCAATTATATCAAAATGGATGAAGTATATTCTTGGCTGGTTGGCTTGACATAAACAATAACAGTTAATTTTTCACCCTAAAAAAACAATAACAGTGAATTTATAATTAAAATAACGAAGTCGATTCTTGTTCTTCACTCTTACTGCAATATTTCCAACTTATCTCCTTGTTGAAATTCTTATTGGAAAAATGGGCTTATGTAGCCAAATGTTTTTGGAAGACCCTTCCAAAAAAAAGAATGTTTTTGGGAAGAGTAAAGGAAGTAAGTACGTAGTGCACTCAAAAGAGCCAGAAGTCATCATGGGAAGAAAAAGGTCGGTAATAACACCATAGGAAGAAAGGACTCGTCTTCATTTCTCATTACGTGTTCTTTTCATTTTATTTTTATTGTCTTTTCAATTTTATGTAATTGAACAAGGATAATGGCTTAGGGCCCAGCTATACTCGTATCCAAATACTTCCTCGGCCTAGAGCCCAAAACATATACAGTAAATTAGGGCCTGGAACCCTTTTAAAATTCTTTTCATTTTTTTAATCCCATCCTAATTTTGTTACATTTTATACCCCATCATATATTTGACTTGATTTACCACGACATGTGCTTTACCACAAATATTATATAATGTTTACCAGGTTAATGATATATAGTTTACCACCAAGTTCTTGGTATGTACTTTACTACAAATACCTTATAGTATTTACCAAATTATTGGTATGTGTTTTATCATTGTATTGGTATATGCTTTACCAAAGCTATCATATAGTATTTACCAAGTTATTGGTATGTGATTTAGCATACTATACCAGGTTTACCACAAATACATATAGTATTTACGAAGTTATTGGTATGTACTTTACCACAAATACATTATGGTGTTTATCAAGTTATTACATAGATACCATATGGTATTACTAAGTTCTTGGTATATGATTTACCACATGAGACCTAAAATATAATGTTTAAAATTTATAATATTAGGGTAATAGATACGGCCCTAGTTTTCCGAAAAGAGGCCGGCTATTTGGACTTTACAGTTTACTATATCCACCCCAGCTCTAAATTCACCCCACATCAGAAATCCAAAATTCAACTCAATTCTAAAATCATCCCATCCATAATTACTCTACTACCCTTTATACCCAAATATACTCAAATTAAAAAAAAAAAATAAATCAACATCTTCTAAATTCACCCCACCCAATCCACCCCACTCACCCTCTCACCGTAACACACCCCCACCCCAAACTCCCACAGCCTCCTCTCTCAATCTCTCAATCGGTGTTCTTGCTTCTTCATCAATTTTGTTTAACAACCACCAAGAAGGAAGCCTAAATCCCTTTGTGCTTATGGAAAAAGTAGTAAAAGGTTAGAGTTTATGTTTCTAAATTTTCAATTCAAACCCATCTGATGTAGTTGTTGATTTGAAGTATAATAAATGGTCAATTAATATTACATTATCATTAGGAAGTGTGTCATTGTATTTTTTGGGGATAAAATTGGGTTTTGGGTGGATGAGACAAATAATGGGAGGCTGCTGGCACTAGGTCCGTTCGGACCTGGTGCGCCGTGCACGCCTCTGCGTACACGGCAAGGCACGCCGTGCGCAAGGAACGGCGCGCGGCACTTGATGCCGTGCATTCTGCACGGCGCGCGGCACATGATGCCATGCATTATGCACGACGCATGGCACCATGTGCCGTGCAACACTCGGCACCATGTGCCGTGCAGCACTCGGCACTTGCCGTTCGGCGACAACATGCCGCGCAGTCTGTTCTGTATTTTTTTTTTTTTTAAATTTTCAGTTTTTATGTTTTTTTCCATTCGTGGTTGTTTCGTGTATTACATATTATCATATATTAACACTCTTCTTATTTTGATTCACAGCTGTTACATATTTCCGGACCCACAGACGGCCCACTGCTTCGGCTCGGGTCGAACGTGCCCGGGAGCGAGAGGACGTGGTTGGCGACGCACCTGTTCAGGGGACTGACATGATACCTTATCAAGACGAGCAGGTTGACGAGCATTACATGGTAGGGGCCGAGACCCATCATGAGGATCGGGGTGAGGACCGTCACGAGGATCAGGGTGACGACCACCCCGGGGAGCAGGAAGACGACCGACGCGAGGAGCGGTCCGGCGACCTTGGCGAGGATCCAGTTCCCGCTGCACCCGCTCCACAGGCCGAGGAGGAGGACAACGACGACCACATCTCCCCACCTATCTTGCCACAGTTTAGGTCCCACGTTGCATACGCGATATGGAACGGACGTGAGCGGTCGCCTCTGAGGTTTCATAGCCACGTTACGAAGTTGCTAGCGTGGGATTTCGACGAGGAGCATAGGTTGATGAGACGTTTCATCCGTTATATCAGCACCCGTGGGCTGCATCGTATGCGACATATCTGTTATGGGATGCCGAACAAGAATTTGATTTCGGCGTTTATCGAGAGGTGGCATCTGGAGACAAACACATTCCATATGCCCTTCGGCGAGATGACCATCACGCTCGATGATGTGTTTTGTCTGCTTGGTCTCCCTGTTACAGGTCGTCCGGTTGTATCGCGTCGTAGCGGTAAGATACACCTTTTATATTCTTTGCATTTTACTATTTTATCGACTTTAATTAATATTTATGCTTGCAGCGGATTCACCATACACCCCAGGAGGTTTCCGATGCGCTGGGAGCACCCCTGGAGAGTGTGCAGGCTGAGATGGGGAAGGTACGGGGTCAAGTAATCGGACTGACGTGGCTCTATAAGAGTTTCAAGGATGGGGCAGTGTCGCGTGATCGCCGGGTCGCGAAGCAGAGTGCTCGCGCATACCTTCTCTACGTGTTTGGGACAGTATTGTTCCCAAGCAAGAGCGGGTCGCGAGTGACCGTGAACTGGTTGGAGTTTCTTGGTCGTCTCAGGCGCATACAGGACTACGCTTGGGGAGCCGCAGTCCTTGCCTATCTGTATAGGCAACTGGGCCTTGCATCTGCAAACAAGACGAAGCAAGTCGTCGGGTCTTGGACTTTGCTCGAGGTAAACCGATATTTTTGTAGATACATATTTTTTTCACCCTTCACTCCTGACATATACCCAACCATTTAACAGGCTTGGATTTATGAGCATTTTCCCACCCTCGCGAGACCGCCCGAGGATCCCCACTATACAGTCCATGATCTACTGTGCCGTCGGTGGTCGCCGTCGGCTCAAGGCGCTGGGACCATCGAATGAGTCAGAGCCTGGCGAGAGACGATCGACGAGTTGACATTGGATCAGGTATTATTTTTCTAGGTAAATCATTTTCTCATGTTCAAAACAATATTTAATAATACTAACCATTTCAAGTTTAGGTTGTGTTTGATCCTTACAGGACGATGCGTGGGGTGTTCCCACAGCCAGAGGTGCCATGGTTTCAGTGGTACATATCTGCGGGCGACATTGTTGAGCCCTATATGCCTGACCGTGTTCTTCGTCAGCTCGGGCATGTCCAGACCATACCACCACCTGCATTTGCAGCTGACGGGGAGGAGGCGGTAGCTGGCGACCCGAATCAGGTGTACCGATTGGGCGAGCCATTTGGCCGTTGGGATCACATGGTCCTGAATGCGCCCGCGTAGGGGTAGAGCCGTGCATTACGATCAGGAGTGCGATCCAGCTTATGCAGATTGGTACACTACACATTCTCACCCGCGGGTCGGGCGAGATCATGCGAGGGCACATCCATACGTGATGCCCGTACCATATGTTGTGCGGTGCCATTTTGCACGGGAGTACATGGACCCATACTTGGATCAGCATGATGGTGACGTACTGCACGATGTTTTACAGCATGTGCATCGCATTCTAGGTGGTGAGATGGCGATGGACCATAGGGATGATGCCATTTTATATTTTCAGACTGGTTTTATCATGTAGTGGATATTTTATTCTAGGTGGTGACATTTTATTGTATTGCTTTGTGTTCATATTTTAAGTGTTTACTTACCGCCATGAAATGATTGTTATTCACAAATGCAATACAAAATGTCCTATGAATCGCTTCTGGTCCGGTGAGGAGAGGCAAATACGTGTGTGATCCACATCGTGTCAAAACGGCCAAAGCCACATTATATCTGGATACAACTAGATGACCTATCTCGGGTATGGTGAACCATCCATCTGGACCAACTGTGTCACCAAAGTGGTTTAGCACACCACGAACGTGCTCAACTGGCCTCAATACAAACACCTGCTGATATAAGGTTGTATACTGGTCGAGATGTTGTATCAAATCGGACCTCACAGTGCGCCATTGATCTTCACTAATTGTCAACAACTCTGCGATAGATCGAAAGCCACAGTGCCCATCCGGGCGTACGTCTTTCACATCTGTGATGTAACTGTCAAAGTGTGGTGGTGCATATTTCTCAAGCTCAACCGGCCAATTTCTATTCCTCTTACCTCGAACAACCTGTTCACAACACCAACATTATGTGAAATTACAACATGTTACACATTTATCTTATAACGTATAATGCTAAATTTCACCTTATGTTTCGGAGGTCGCCCGACAGATGAGAAAAATGGGACTGTTGCAACCGGCCCCGCAGCGTAAACTACACCAGAACCTACCGGCGAACAACTATCCACCAACTCGAATGCGCTGGGATCCCTCTTAGTGGAATCTTTTTTCTTAGAGTTCTTGGGTCTGCCTCGTGTTCGGATTTTTTCGGATGGCTCATTCAACGAAGTAGTACTGGGGTTTACCAACTCCTGCATCTTCCTCAACAACAACTTCTTGCCCGCATAATCCAAAGCATCAAATTTCTCCTTTGTGATTTTAAACAATTCTTTGATGTCTGGAATTGGATCTTGTTTAACACCGGCCACATAAAGAGGTGACATATCTAATTTCTTCCAAAAATCATCAACCCGATCTAGTGGAATGGGTAGCTTCTTCGTAACGTATTCTGATATCTCGTGAGGACATGGGAGACCCAGACTGGTCCGCATAACGCACCCACATAAATCTGCATCCATCACACCCTCCGGTAGCCATTTTATCACCTCAACAATTTCATCCAAAGCATGGGTTGACACAAATCCTCGAAGATCCTTAAAAACAACACTTCTGTACCTCGCCGCCTGCTTGTACATACTCTTCTCAAATGATTGCTTAACTGCTTGTTGCACATTTACAATCAACGTATGAAAGGTTTCCCAATAAGTCTCAAAAGTCCCCATACTTGAACCTAGTTGCTTCTTGAACATGGCATGATGACTCCCGGCCCTAAAAAACATGCATGAGTTAAAACAAACATCCAAATATTATCAAGGTGTGAAAATTTTTGCCCGTATTACATTTAATTAAATATATACACTTATAATACTAACCGATTCGTGGTATTGTGCCCGTAGTGCATGACCTTGTTTGTCGCATATGAACAAAATTTCTTACTGTAAGGCTCCAGCCATTGCCTAAAACAATAATCAACCGCCTTCGGAACGTTTGCATAGTCATTACAGAAGCGGTTCAATTGTTCCTTGAACATCTTTTTGGTATCTGCCTCAATCACATTTTTCCACTGTGCCGTAAATGCATCCCACATCTGCTTTGTCGGTATGTGTTTCTTGCAATTGGCAGTAACATTCTTAGTTATGTGCCATGTGCATAAGAACTGTGCAGCATCAGGAAATACTCTCTCAATTGCATTCATAAGGGCCAATTCCCTATCAGTAACCACCACCTTTGGAAAACAGTGTCCATCCATTATTGTTTGCAGAGTCTCAAGTGCCCATGTGTAATTATCCTCCTTCTCCGCCTCTATATAGACACAAGCAACACAAAAGGTCAATCCAGTACATGACGCACCGACTATCTCCAGCAAAGGAAATTTGTACACATTAGTTTTGTATGTACAGTCCATCAATAGCACATGTGGAAATGCACGCAGTAGCTCAATACCGGTGGGATGGGCAAAGAATAAATCTCTCACTTCACTTGTGGCTTCGTTTCTGCGGTGATGGCAATGATAGTTGTGCTCATCCAACTTTCCCAATAAATATTGCAGTTGTGCTCGTCCTGCTCTCTCGTTCAATCTATGTTTCTATCGCGCATTGTAGATTGTCTTCACAGATGACACGTTATTGGGGAACTTTACCTTCAATTCCTTTAGTACCACCTTTGCTCTCACCTGTTGCAATGATAGGTCCACCACCAACTCTTCTTCCGATTTTGTCAAACTCTGCACGAAAGCATGTCCATCAAAATATTTCGGAAGAGGGTGGTTGTGGACAGCTTTCAAGACCTCCACTTTCCATGGTCCATCGATGTGCACTTGTGTTGTCTTTATAAAAAATGGACACCCGCATTTCTTTGTTTCCCCTTCCCGTCTACGAACACCCTTCACGCTCTCGCCATCACATCCATCACTACCTTCCAACTACAACACACTTATCCCGTTTTTTCTTCGACTGTTTGTACTCCCCGCCACATTCACACGCAAGGTATATACGCCCCACCCTAGTTCGCCCACCCATATCTGATCTCTTGATGGTCACTACCATCTGATGTTCCAACCCTGTATTCTGAACACATTGCACTGCATCATCTCTAGTCTTATATAATGTTTGAGTTGTGAACACATGTGTGAAATCTTCGCCAATGACGTCAATGCTTAGCTCGTTTCCAATGGGACATTCTTCAGTTGATGCATCACTACATATAGTCTCAGCTTGGGGAGTAGCCTGAGTATAAAAAACACATATATCATGAAAACCAAAAAAAAAAAAAAAATTGCAGAACAGAGTGCACGGAAGGTGCTGCCGTGCGCCTTGTGTTGCGCGCGGCCAAGCCTGACGTGCGCTTTGAGTCTTGCACGGTAAAGACTGTCGTGCGCGTTGTGTCATGCACGGCACAACTTGCCGTGCGTCATGCAACGTGCACGGATGACCAGTACCGAACGGTCTGTGCGAAGTTGACGAATTTCAAGTTTTTTGGAGCATTACCTCTACATTCCAAAGTGCTTTTCCTTCCTCCATTTGTTAGCTAATGACTCCAACTTCACTTCTCCTTTGAATCTTGATAATTAATCCTTGTGTTTCTTCATTTTTGTGGTGGTATTATTTTGGGTAGAACTAGGTTTAGAATATGTTAGGGTTTAAGTGTTGGAAGAAGGGGTTTGGGGTGAATTTGATATGTTTGGGGGTGGGGTGAATTTAGAATAATAGAGTGTAATTTTTTTGTTTTTTTTTTTTTTTTAATTGGGGGTGGGGTGGATTTAGAATAATAAAATGTAATGTTTTTTTTTATTATTATTTTTTAAATATTTGAATTAGTGAAGGGCAATTTGGGTATGGGAAAATTGGGGTGGGGTGGATAACTGGATTTAGAATTTGGGAGAGTTAGAGTAGTCGGCCTCTTCCCAAAAATATAAGAAACGAATTATGGCCCAGATTACAGGATTTATGTATTATGGCCCAAATCGAATCTAAATCCCACTTCGTCTGGGTACTCTCTTGCTCCTCTCACAAATCGACGGAGGCTTCTCCGCCCTCGTCTCTTCGCTCGCATGCCACTGCAGCCCTCTGCTTCTTCCACCTCGTCTCTCTTCGCCCGCGTGCCGCCGCCGCCCACTGCTACTTCATCCTCGTCTCTTCTCTCGGTGTCCACTGCTGTTCCGCCAACACCCTCCACCGACTGCCGCTACTCACCCTTACCTTCGCTCCTCCTCCGCTGCTCCACACTCCCATGGCCGTCCTTACAAGGTAAGGTTCGAATTTGAATGTGGCCATTTTGAGCTGTATTGAATTGTTGATTAGGTCTGTTCTGCTGTGTATTGAATTGCGCTTCACGTTTCGATGGGCTGAATGTAAGAGAATATGGTCAGTGTTATTACTGTGTCCCGGTAGCATATTTCAAACTTTGTTCAAGAAGAGTAGTAGATTGACTGGTTTTTTGCTATGGGCATTTCATTGGTTTAGCTTTATTGGATGTTAAATGTGTTAATTGTATGGTCTTTGTATTGGGTAGCAGATTTCAAACTTTGTTCAAGGAGAGTAGCAGATTGACTTGTTTTTTGCTATGGACATTGGATTGGTTTAGCTTTATTGGATGTTAAATGTGTTAATTATATGGTCTTTGCATTATATAGGAGGTTCTGTTGGATTCAAGTAGTTGGCGAATATTAGGATTTTGCTCGGATAACCGAAACTGGACTGAAGTTCAGTTTAGGATAATAAGTTGGAGTGTTTGCTCGGTTCAGTTAGAAAATACCTTAATAATCAGGTTAACCGAACAGTGCTGAGCCCTACCCACACATGTGATATCTGGCTATTATTCTGGGCACTTCCCCCCTCTACAGTCCACCTACAAGATTACAAATGGACCTTCTTTCCAAAGCCTACTCAACTGCTTCTGATGACGACGAAGACAGTGTCAGCAATGGATATACGAATTTGAATCCATCTCCAACTCCTCCAACCAAACGGTCAAGACCTGAAACATCATTCACGCATCCAATCAGTATGCCCATTCGACATTTCAATCCCCCTCCTGAACCTCCTATGCCTGGAAGATACATATCGAAGCGACAGAGAGCAGCCCTTGCTGTGAATCCAACAGGATCTCAGGAGAACCAAATTTCTTCCAGTTCATCACAACAAGGTGCGATCCATTACTCCTGATTTAATTTGGTTATGTTTTTAATTTTATACATAGGAGTATTTTTTATTTCACAGTTTCTGCATTTTATTGTTCTTCACTATCCTTAGAAGGTATGTTTTGATATTTTACTGGCAAGTAGCATACGGTTTGCATGACTACGATTACGGGTGTGTTTACTCCCAGATTGTTCATCAAAGTTACAAATTATGTGTAAGTGAAATTTAAAACTAACTTAATTAAGTATTTAAAAAGATGTAAGGTTAAGGATGGATGAGAAGGAAGCCTAGAGTACAACACTGTGTCCTGAATTTAGGAACTAAATCTGGAATTCACATGACCAGCTAAGCAACTGACTAACTACTAAATGCTGAACTTATAATTGGGATTGCATTACTCCATAAACTATCATAACTATTAATATAGCTTTAAGTAATAGAAGGAAACTATGCACTTATAAATTACAATGTGTTTATGTTCAAATACTAAACTGAGAGACTACACTTCCATCTTTCTAATTGAGTCGTCATTCTTGTTTAACTATGCTGGCTGCCATTTTCAATGTAATAGTTGATGACTTGATGTGAGATTACTGGCTGATTGTGGGTTTCATGTGTGCCAAGTTAAAGAAGTTCTTGTCATTATATTTCAAATGTGCATTCATATAGGCATAATTTTAAGAAGCGTGGTACAGTGTGTACATTTAAATAGTACATATGGTATATATATACCATCACATATATTATTAAGAAGCATATGGTATATACTAAGCTTAATTGCAAATACTTAGCAATAAATAGTACAAAGTAAACTAGTAGTAAACAATTTAACAAAAGAGTGAAGAACGGATAGTTACACTTACACCTCACACCTATCATAAACCACAGAAGCCCACCTACCTACATAGCTGTAGAAGATAGATTGTAAAAAAGAAGATGCATGAGAAAAACTAGCCCATGCACTGCATGAAAGGTTTTAGGATTGGGACTCAATTGATCAGGAATGTAAATTTTAGGAGTGATTTAATCTTTTCTTCAAAGATGTTTGAAGGGGGTGTAGCATTCAATGCAATATGACACAAGGGCTGAGTCATCTATGCCTTGTGCTATTTCTGCACTTCTAGTTTCTACAACTTTGTATTTGACAACGTGTAGTCTTGTAGAAATATTTGATTTAAAAATATCTCTGTCCCCTGTGTTCTCTTCTTTTACAGTTGTAGGAAGTCTTTTGGATTCAGATGTACCTCATGGTATCTTGAAAACATTGAGGCATCATGTGAAGGGTGGCGTGGTTTCCTACCAGGCACCTCAGCCCCTTTCTGCAACTCTCATTGGGCATGCAAAGTCTGTCAATGCCTTGCAATGGTCTAGAACTCACCGTAAGTCTTATTGCTTTATACTGATATTGCTCCTCTTCCATTGTAGTAATTCATTTTTAGAGTTGATTGCAGCTTTAAATTCTTAAAATCCATCAAATAGTAATGTTAAGGATCATTCAAATAGCAGGTGTATCTGGTATTTGCAGCATTCTGCCATGATATATGTGCTGTAAATGATGTACTTTGATTTATTTAGGATTCTAAATATATCTCTACACATTTGTTAATGGGGATAATGGTCTGGTTCATTTTTTAATGAGTCTACTATTCTGTCTTTTCACCTGCGAATACAGATAAAAGTTGGAGATTCATCAAATTTTTACTCTGTATATGAGATAAAATGTTCAAGTAAGCACATGTGAACAAAATTAATGCATATGCTTTTCTTACAGTATCACGACATACTCTTTTTGCCCCTCCAAAAGTGTATCCCTTCTAACCCTGGTTTTTTCATTAAACATACAATGATCTTTCATGTGCGTTCAAGACTTCAAGTACATGAATTTGAGCCATGGCTGCTAGCTAGACTGATTGTTATTTAAAGGAAAAATTGTTTTAGGAGTTCTGGGAAAAGAAATACATATATGGTATTATGAATTTATGATGGCCTAAATGTGTTACGAGATTCAGTGGTATATTGCTCCTTTGGCTTTGGTAGAGAATCTTTAGAGTGAGTTATATGAGAAGCTATTATGTTTTCTAAATTGACTATTGATTATTTGTAATTTGTGATTGATTTATTTTTTATATTTCATTTTATTTTTTTCCTTGTGAACCAACCTGTGAGTTAAAATTCCCTGCTATCTATGATGCCATGAACTTCTAACTTGTTCTTTCATGTTAGTTTTCAGCTCATCTTCTTGCATCTGCGGGAATGGATCATACTGTTTGCATATGGAATGTGTGGAGTAGTGGTAAAAAGCAGGCACGCGTACTAAACTGCCACCATTCAGCAGTGAAAGATGTGAAATGGTCACAACATGGATTGTCTGTTCTCTCTTGTGGTTATGATTGCACATCTAAGTTGGTTGATGTTGAAAAAGGAATAGAGACTCAGGTTTTCAAGGAGGATCAAATTGTAGAAGTTGTAAAATTTTCTCCTGACAATTTCAATCTTTTCCTCTCTGGTGGATCAAAAGGTCGCCTAAAACTGTGGGATATTAGGACTGGTATGGTGGTGCATGAGTACATACGAAATCTCGGTCCAATCCTTGATGTAGAGTTCACAGTTGATGGTAAACATTTAATTACATCGAGTGATGTATCCAGGAGCAACCTTAGTGAAAATTCAATCATAGTTTGGGATGTTTCACGGCAAATTCCACTATCCAACCAGGTAAATCTTCAGACTCTGATTGGAATACATATTTTCATTGTGTTGGTTCTTCCAGATATTCTTGCAAATGAATTAAACTCTTACGATTGAAAATGACCTCAAAGAGTTCATAGTTATTTTGCTTCTATACTTTATTTATATTTCTTTCTTTTGTTGCTGCTGGATTGCTTTTCTCTTTTAAATGTGTATAGGGAAAAAAAACAATAATATATGTGTGTATATATGTATATATATATATATATATATATATATATATATATAAAATATGAAATCAATGGTTGAGATCGAATATTTTGACGTGCTACCTCCGTTAATGTATAGAAGAGAGATACAGGGCCAATTTTCGATACCAATTAATCTTTTTGTTAGTTAAAATCATTAATCATGAGATTTTTGCCTCCAAAATTGCCTTCATTAATTACAGATACTAGTATAAGTCCCCGTACGAATTTGCAGAAACGCTAAATATATAAATGTTAATTAATTTAATTCTTTTTCTTTATTAAGTAAGATACTTTTAGAACTATTTTTAATGTAATACACTGCTTAATTCTTTTTTAACAGAGTATTGAAACTTATAGAATTTTTATGTGAAAATTTAAATGTCAAATCATCGACTTAATTGACATATATCGATAAATTGACACTTATCGTATTCTAGCTTAATTGAATAATTGTTATTTAAATAAATTAAGAAATGTTATTATTTAGTGCATTGTATATATATTTATAACGGATTTTTAATATCATTATTTAGTAAATACTTCAACCCTTTGTAAAAAAATTAACATTAACATAGTTTATACTTCATTTAGTGACTTTGATTCGAATTTTTAAGACAATTTTATAAAGTTAAACATAGTCAAGTGAGATGTTAGATTCGTCTAATCACATAGTTTTAGCATATTAAATTTTATAATATTTACTTTTATACAATTTGAGATATTGAGCGTTGAAAATGTGTATTGGCTTGTGTGAAATGCAGTTATGTTAGATTTAATAAAAAACAAAGGGAGTATATATTATTATTATTATTATTTGAATTTTATATGGAAGAACTGTCATAGTATTATTCACAAAGAGGATATTATGTTTGGATATGATAATTTAGCGAAGAAAAGGGGAGACAATACAAAATAAAGCTTCTATTTTGTTTGTGAACATTTACTTTCATTTTCACTCTAGTTATGGGGAAGAAATTTAATAAATTTCATCTTCATATTTTATTTCTTTCCCCTTATAATAAAACTTACCAAAAAAGTAACAAAAAAATGCTTGATAATACATCCTTTTTTTTATTTTTTATTTTTGAAATAGCAATGTTATCTCATGGTACTATATAGTAAGCGGATGTAGTATAGTATTATTTAGCATGTAATGTGGTGTTCCACTGTTTCTTCTGAGAACCTCTTATACAAAATAATTTTATTGTTTTTTTTCTAAGGATGGTGCTTTCTCATATAGAAGGTTTCCATAAACACTGATGAGAATAGATTCCCGTTTTTTTCCTTTCTATATTTATTTATATAAAAATCTCCATTAATCCTTATTTGCAGTGATTTGTACATTATTTACACAAAATGATTTCTGCGTCGTATGGGAACCATTGGGGATAGATCAAATTTAGAGGTTTACTGAAATTTAAGATTTGTGTGTTCTTTAAAGATTCATGATCAAGAGAGTTGTGAATGCTCTTGTATGATGCTAATTAATATACCTCATCGTGCTTAATTTGACACTCGGGATCTCAAATGGGATTTATTTTCTTTATAAATCAAGTGTGATTGCCTTAAAATTTAGCAGGCATGTATCCTGTTCCATTTCTACTGGTTCTAATCTATCTTGCTTGTGCCATGATGCACTTGAATTTCATGTTTTATGCTCGGAAAACTGATCTAGTCTAGTATGTCTTAATTCCTAATCATTGGAGTCTCTCAGGTCTACGCAGAAGCGTATACGTGCCCTTGTATCAGATGCCACCCATTCGAACCATACTTTATTGCCCAGTCGAATGGGAATTACATTGCCATATTCTCCACCACAATCCCCTTCAAACTCGACAAGTACAAGAGATATGAAAGTCATGGTGTTTCTGGTTTCCCTGTCAAGTGCAATTTCAGTTTGGATGGAAAGGTTGTGGCCTCTGGTTCTTCTGATGGATGCATCTACTTTTATAACTCGAGAACATCCAAACTTGTAAAGAAGGTTAAGGCATATGAACAAGCATGCATAGATGTTGTGTTCCACCCTATATTGCCTGATGTCGTTGCTAGCTGCAGTTGGCAAGGAGAGGTCAATATTTTGCACCAGAGACTGCAGTAGCTATTGGAGATCAATTGTCTTAGTTGTAATATATCATTAGCCTTTTCTTTTGGTTCTTTATTTCTGGCGTTGCGTGCATTGGAGCTGCTTACAACTGATTCACAGCATTGTTTTGGGCCTCCAAGATGTGGTATGGGATGCTCCAAGTATACCTCACCATACCCTTTTACTCCACTTGCTATGTACTTTTGCGACGCGTTAACACATGTTCCTTTAGACATGACAGCAGAATCACATTAATGACACTCCATGTTTTTATGCATCCAGGGTCTACACGTCATGTGGTAGATCGATCATAATTGCAAACGTCCGTGGGCTGTCAGATTGAAGGGGGGGTTCGAATTGAATTCTATTCACATGGAAAGCATCAGCCACTATCGCATTCTTGTGAGTTCTCTCTCAATTTCATCATGTATGCGTTCTAATGTACTCTGGTTGTTTTCCCTTGGAACTTCACTGTCGAAGAAAGGGCCAGTCGTGTGGAAGCCCCTGCATCATTATCTGTCCGGTTGTGGAAAAATTGGTGATACAAAGCCCTGCATCAATCAAATCAACAGGGTATGATTCTTGATCTCTAAAGAGGACAAGGTTGTCTATTTTGGATGGACCAGGTGAATGCACCCTGTTCGTCCATTTTGTCACCACCCCCACAATTGCCCCATCTTTATTTTTCGCAGAAATTAAATGTTCTGGCATTTGGGGTCCTATCCTTTTTATTGTGTACCCTTATGATTTTTCAGTTTTTTTAATATTTTAAAATTTCCTCTGGATCTTCTTTTTGTTCCTTTTTGATGGGTAATAATTATTATTATTATTATTATCATAATAAATATAAAACTGTAGATCATTAAAGCCTAAAGTCCCTCCTCACTAAATCTCACCTAACCCATCCATGGCCTTAGATCGGAGATCTCAGTGTGAGAAATAAGGGAAGAAAACCTTATGAAAGAAAAATAAATCAATGTGATGGACACATCATGGGAAAGATTTCAGATGGATATTGGGCCAAACATACAGCTGTTCCTCAGCTAGAACTGGCAAGCATGCCCATTGGGGCGCCTTTCATGGCCCAGTGATGAAATCATCCCATCCCATTCACACCCCCCGGGTGGGGTCCCTATTGACAGGATCAGTGACTGTTTCAAACTTTCAATGATGGTTAGAAATTTGTGGATAATGTCTCCTCGACATTATAATAGAGTGTGCGTGTTAATGTAGTTGTGACTTGTGGGCTGTAGATAATTAAAGCAAAAATATCCTCTCCCTATTTTCTACAGGACAAGTTCCCCAATGATATCTCCAGAGACTAGATTGGACTGCCTTTATTATCCTCTATTCTATGACTGTGCTGCCATTGTGATGGAAATTATAAAAGGCACTACTAACTAGTGAACACTAGAAAGTACTACTACTACTACTAGTAGGCAGCAAGTCAAGTACAGAAAGAATTGTGCAGGGGTGTGTCCACATACTCGGAACCAAGACCTGCAGCAGGAATAAATTGGTGATATCTTAATTAATTTTTAAGGGCAGAATATATTGATGATGTATAGGAGGAATGTGGGGGCATGGCATCCAACTCTCACCCCCACAAGAAAGATTTTTTAAGAGGCAAATTATATTGGGAGGTACACAACAAGAGTATACTACTAGTTTGTTTGAAATGGAAATTGCAGCAAGAGAGCTTAAATATATTTGCTCTATCATGCAATTGCCAATTATAATCCCCATTGAGTCGACAAGACACATCACACTACTTGCTGCTGCTTTTTTTTCTTTTTTTTTTTTTTTTTTTTTTTCAGTTGCATATAGAGGTGGGGTCGTGAGTCAGCTGCAGTGCATTTCATTTCTCACTAATAAGTCTCACTTGTAGTAGTAGTAGTTGTTGTTTCCCAGACGTCCCTTCAATCTCATTCATTCTTTCTGCAAAATTTTCAAAGCATGTACAGTGGAGTTGATGTTAGTTGCAGGGGATGGATGATCCCACACTGGTACTGGCACTGGCACACACGTGTTCATTTGGATTGGAGTTGGAGTTGGACGGACCCATTGAATATAAATGAATTGAATTAAAATGAAAGGCCAAGAAATGGTGAATTAGGAGGAGATGTGCATGTGTTTACTTGGACCCATTTTGTTGAGAGAGAAAAAAAAAAAGGATACGATCCCATATGACCGTAGTATCCCATTCTCATGTCCACCACAGGGCGTGCGTATGCAATGCATGATTGTTTTGTGGTACTTATTAATAAATGAAATTCCTAATGCTGGAAAAAGCTAATATGCCGATTACATTGATCTTGAGTTAGTTTTTCGATAACTTTGGATTCTATATTAAAATAAAAATACCTTTGTTTACATTTGTTTTTTAAGATTACTTGTAGCTGTGAAAAAACCGTTTTGATAAAAAAAAAAAAAAGAAAATGAAAAGCATACTAAAAGCAATAATGCACTATGACGCTATTGGTTAAAATTTCAATACATTATATTTTTCGGTCTCCACAAAATGGTTTCGTTTCAAAAATTAAATGACCCTTTCGATCCTGAGGTCAAGTTAAAGTAGTAAAAGAGGAGAAGAGTTATCTTAGTGAAGGGCGCACCTGAGGCTGAGAGAAACTTATAAGGTATAGTGCCGTTATCAGGCGAACTAACTTTTCAACCAATATATTTAGGGCTTGTTTGGGAGTCAGCAGATAGTAGATAGGAGAGAGCATATTCGACCAACAGATTGAATTAGCAGAAGCGAATAGTAGATTTGACCAGCAGATAGTAATAGCAGATTTGATTAAATGTGTTTGGTAGATTAGCATATTGTAATTAGAGGGATGAGTATTTTAGTACAAAATGAATCTGCTCCCCATTCTGCTTCATAATCAAGCAAATCACATTTAAGTAGATTTGGCCAAATCTGCTAACGAAATATGCCGGTTACCAAACAACTAAAAATAGCATATCCATTGATCAAATATGCTAATTTCTGATCTGCTGCCCAATTGCCAACCAAACAAACCCTTTAAAAAAAATTAGCATTCATGTTTAAATTTGAAAAATTGATTTATTTAAGTTGACTATGAAACTTTCAATCTTTCAACCAACTTTAATCCTTCTACTGTTCTACATGAATAATTAAGTTTTTTTTATTTGGAATAGCACATGAATAATTAAGTTGCTTTTGCAATGGATTTTTGCGACAAAAATAAATAAATACATAA
This sequence comes from Hygrophila difformis, assembly GCA_030278955.1. NCBI lineage: Eukaryota > Viridiplantae > Streptophyta > Magnoliopsida > Lamiales > Acanthaceae > Hygrophila > Hygrophila difformis. Next base: position 29,835,279 of record JAOANR010000007.1, on the reverse strand, counting down.
ATAAATAATTGCAAGTTATGGTGGAAATTTTCCCTCCAAAATTTTGATAGAATTTGCGATAAAGATTTATTCCATTGCTTTTGAGACAGATTTTGCTACAGAAGTATATTCTGTCGCCAGTTGAGACGGGAAAATTTTCTATTGTACAAACAAATAATTAATACTCCATTTTAGTTTTTGTAATAATTTGCTATAAAAATTTTCCGTCACATTCGTTGTTAGTTGCAATGGAATTTTTCTATCGTTGAATTTGTCCTTAGTTGTGACGAAATTTTTTCTTCAATAATCTTCTATATAATAAATCCTAAATACTTTTTGGCATGTGCAGACTCTTTTGTCCTTATTAATTTTAATTCATTCTTCTTAATTTTAAGGGTTTAATTAGTCATTATACGCTTATTTTTATATCAACGGTTCTTATTAAAACACGTAGGCAGATTGATAGTTGCTGAGTAATTGCTGAGTAATGCCACATCATCAGACACATCATCAATATCTATATTTAGAAAACAAATCTATCTATTAATATAACAAATCTTGAAAAAATCTTCATAAATATTTTAAAAAGATATAATTGATTACAACTATATATAAATTATTTGATTGTATAAATAATACATAATATTTAGAAAATGTTAATATTATTAAATAAATTTAATTAGGTTAAAAAGTTATGACTAAAAAATATATAATCCTATATCAATATAAGGAATATAATAAAATATTTCATGTATGCTCCTATTACATGTTTTGTTTTTGGAGTGTAATAAAATCAATCTTCCCTCAAAAAAAAAGGAATATAATAACCATATTTTAAATAAAAATATTTCATTAAAAATATGGTGTAAACATTAAATTGATCCTAAAAATATTGATTAATATAAAATGACTAATCACCTAAAATTTTTTATACCATTCTAAACAAATTCTACATAATTTTTTGTTCTTTTTAAAGAAGAAAAGAAAGAAAAGCAAAAAAAAGACTAAAACACATCATAATTTAATTATTAGACATAATATCATTAATCCAGTAATCTTTATCTATTTAAACATAAAAGAAAAATGTATATTCATCCAGTAATCCCTATCTATTTCAATATAAAATAAAAATGTATAGGGATGGTCGACACTGGCTTGAATGGGCATGGCGCACTTGGGGTTCTATGTTCTTGGCTCTTTTATGGACGTTGTGGCATGAGAGAAATAACAGGCTTTTCCGTGGTAAATGCTTGAGTATGGATGCGATCTTATCTAAAGCGGGAGCCTTGAATTGCTCCTTGTTGAAGCGTCGTAATAGAACTTCTCCGCCAAGGATCCCGCGTCATGTCCGATGGATTGAGCCGGCCGTGGTTGGGAACGTCCTGCACTTGGACGGCTGTGTTTTGGAGTCTGGGAAGGTCGGGTTTGCTGCGGTATTGAGGACTCACCTTGGTGATTGGGTTGGGGCGTGTGGGGGCCGCATGTGTGGTCGCCCGATCTTGGAGGTTGAGTTGCTCGGGCTTCATTTCGGTTACTTCTTGCTTCCCAATTAGGCGTCCAGTTAGCATTATGCTATATCGATTCATTGGAGGTCATTCGCTTGGTTTTGGGCGAGGCAACGCCGCATCATTTCTTTTGGCCACTGATCAAGAAGGTTCGGGTTCTTCTTCAGAACATGCATGGATGCTTACTTCGTCATGTGTACCGGGAGGGTAATCAGGTTGCTGATTGGATGGCTCGCTCTGTGGCGAACTCGGAAGATTTTTACACAACATGGGCCTTCCCACCGGATGGTCTCTCGGATTTGCTCTATAAAGATGCTGCTGGAGTAGTTTATTTCCGTGCTTAATTTTGTATCTTTTTTTTTTTTTTACTTTCTTTCGCTCGCCTTTCAGGCTGATTCACAAAAAAAAAATGTATATAGAATTCGGAGAATTGTAAAAGAATATTAGAAGTATTTTACTATAAACAATATGTAAAGATTTATGGTAATAATAAATAGTTTGGGTTGTAGCAATATTTATATCCAAAAAAGCTCTAATATTAAGAGATCATGTTGCATGTCCAAACATGGTACGAAACATATGTATTCAATCAAACATCATTTACCATTTTATTTTTCACAAAGAATAGCCTAAAGTAAACAGTTAAACATATAAATATATAGTACTAACTAATTATTATTTGACCTATTCCCAAAATATAACCCTAAACTTAACAAGTTGGTCATTTGTAATATAGTACTAACTAATTATTATTTGACATATTCCCAAAATATAACCCTAAACTTAACAAGTTGGGTCATTTGTACCCTTATTTTTTTTTAACAAAAAATACACTTAAATTTTTTTTTTAGTTTTAAAATTCCACCCTTCTACCTTTTAAAATATTAAATTCGACCTCATCAATTCTAAAAATATCTCATTTTGGTCCTAAAAATTTGAAAATAACCTCATTCCACCCATTCACGTCTGAAAAGTTTCCCACTAGCACAACAATTTCAAAATAATGTATTTAGTATTAATTTTTCTTGTAACTTAAATACGAAAAATATAATTAACTAATAAAATTATATTATACTATTTAATAAAATAAAATAACATATAATGAATAATAAATCAAATTATATTTATTGTAATATCTTTAATTTTAGAAAGTAATTTCATTATTAATTATATTCACATTCTTATTTACTTTATTTGAAAATTTTTCTTTCAATTTCATTATTTTTCAGATTTTTTATTTTCCTAATTTTATTTCATTAGAATTTCTCAAACAATATAATAAATATCATTATCCAGATAGAAAAATAGTTTATAATGATAAAATTGTGCTAAAAAACATACCCCTAAAAAATTTAGTATCGGAGTATAAATTTAATTTAGGGCTTATAATAATAATGAATTAAAAAATAATAAAAATTTAATTAAATTAACGAAAATATTAACTACCAAACTTTTTTTCATAATCAATAAGAAAAAGAAAAAATTGGATAAAATGGTATGGACTAGAATACTATTTTAAAAATTAACAGATAATCAAAGAGTAATTATAATTAAAATTTATTTGGGGATGATGACTTAGCCAAAGTGGTTAAGTCCCTTCACTTTCAACGGAAGGTTGGAAGTTCGATTCCCCACCGCCCCCCTATCCCTCCCTTTTATTCCCCTTTGTAATTGTGTGGCATGGGCTCCCACCACCCCTTTCCAAGCCTTCAATGGCTCCTCCAAAAAAAAAAATTTATAATAAAATTAAAGATAAGTCCATAAAAACTAATCACAATAAAAATTTAAAATACATTACTTAACAAAATGAAGTATAAGTTTTAAATGATAAAAAGATAATAAAAAAAGTATAAATAATAAAAAACTTTAGGGATAATTGTCAAAATGTACAACATATTAGGGAGTAAAATAATACTCCATCCGTCCCATTTCAAATGTCTCATTTCTATTTTGCTCTGTCCCACTACAATTGTCATATTTCCTTATTTAGAAAATTTTTACTGCTTCAAACAAACATCAAATTAACTATTTACTGCACTTTAATACAATAACTCATTCTACATAAATACCGGACAACCTTAATAATGCAAAAATATATTATTTTTCTAATTTTGAATAGTTAAAGGGTATTTATTTTCTATTTGCACTGATAATTTTAGATATGAAAAAAAACCCTATATATTTACTTTTCTAACAGTAAAAATAATTTATTTTATATTATGTCAACCTGATTGTAGGTTTTCCTTTTAAATTTTGGTTGCATGCATTCAAAAACTATTTAAGCAAAAGACTTTTAATCTTATGTAATCAAAAAAACTATATTCACATTTTATATCGTCATATTAGTTCAACGCCCGTGCGCAGCGGGCGAAAAAATCTAGTTTTATAACAATTTGCAGTGGAATAGTTTCGTTGTGAATTCCGTTGCATTTTGCGATTAGTGATTTTTTTTATGAACCCAACTTTCTCGAAAATTCCATCCCAATAACCAAATTATGTATTTCGGTAACGGCATTTTAATAATTTACAACGAAATTTTTCAGTCACAAAATTTCACTTTTTTGTAGTGAAAGTTGAATTAAGGGTCCAGTTAGGGTACGATCAACGAATCCCGCAGCACATCAAGGCAGCGATCTGAAGCGTCCGTTTAAAATTCAAGGGTTGTAATGAAAAAGGGTATAATTGTCATAACACAATAATAGTTCATTTTAAAAACAATGCATTTCAGCGATACGACAAGTATTTTAGACATGTTATCATATCTAATATTTGATAACTCTATATTTAGTATGTTATCATATTTATTATTTGGTAAATCATATCAAATATTTGGTAATCCATATCTAATATTTCAAATAATATCTTTTTATGATCAAAGATACGTATCAAATTTATTAATAGATCATTTCAGCGATCTTATCAAAAATAATTAAGTGATGCTATAAAATATATTTCAGGGACCACAAGTAGAGGAATTCAGCGACCGTATCTAACATAATTCAGCGACGGTACCAAGAATAATTCAGCGACGCAACCTAGAATGATTCAGCGATGCTACCAAAAACAATTATATGATGCTACCAAAAATAATGAATGGATGCTATCAAATATATTTCAGCGACCGTATCTAGCATAATTCAGCGATGGTACCAAGAATAATTTAGCGACGCAACCTAGAATGATTCAGCGATGCTACCAAAAACAATTATGTGATGCTACCAAAAATAATGAAGGGATGCTATCAAATATATTTCAGCGACCGTATCTAGCAAAATTCAGCGATGGTACCAAGAATAATTCAGCGACGCAACCTAGAATGATTCAGCGATGCTACCAAAAATAATTCCGTGATGCTATCAAAAATTATGAAGGTCTAATTTACGCTTGGATCGGAAGTCAGAATTTAGCGACGCTACCAAGAATGATTCAGCGATGCTACCAAAGACAATTCTGTTATCATATCTAATACTATTTGGTAAATAATATCATATCTAATATTTGGTAAACCTATATTTAGTATGTTATCATATCTAATATTTGGTAAATAATATCATATCTAATCTAATATTTTCAAATAATCATTAACGAATGGTAACAAATATATTACTCCCTCCGTCCCACTCCAATTGTCTTGTTACTGTTGGGCACGGGAATTAAGGTAGAGTTGGTTTGTGAGTATATGGTGGGGTCCACATAGTTGTTGGAGGGGAAAATTATTTCTATTTATAGAAAGAAGACATTTGTAATGGGACATCCAAAAATAGTAAGTAGGACATTTGGAATGGGACGGAGGGAGTAATAGATAATTTCAATCATGCTATAAAAATATTTAAGCGACACTATCCTAGAAGAGTTCAGCATTCAGCCGCATTACACAGAAGAATTCAGCGACGCTACAAAGAAGAATTCAGCGAGGCCGTCAAGAAGAATTCAGCGATGCTATGAAGAATAATTCAGCGATGCTATGAAGAATAATTAAGCGACTCAACTAGAATATTTCGGGTACGTTTTCATGAACAATTCAATGACTTTATTTAAAAATATTTCAGCGACGTATATCTATGTATAGCAGCATAATTAAGCAAATTGGAGGGTAATATGAGATCAATCCTTGAAATGCAAAGAAGAAGAGAAGAAGAACGGAAGAATAAGAAGAACGGAAGAAGAATGGAAGAATTGTCTGTTCACAAACTAAATGTAGCAAATTTACTATTTTAACCTTTAAGTTAATCTCAACCATCAATTTATAAATTAAATCAATGGCTGCGATGTACCGCAGTACATCAAGTCAAAATGCTTAGTCGCACCCTAACGGAATTGTTGAATTAATTATTTTTTGATAAATATTAACACTCGGCAAAGGTGTATGGGGAAACCCCAGTCACACAAATTATAAAAAGATAAAATGGAGGAATAGCAGACCGGAAGAGAATTATCGAATCTGTCAACCATAAGATTTGAAGATCGGAGACTTGACTATTATGCGAAGTTAAATTGATTTATTTAAAATAATAATAAAAAAAGATACAAAGAATAGTTATTTAAACTTCTACTTTATTCACAAAAGCATGATCTCTTTGAAATAATCAAACTCGATCCAATAATCGATCACAAAAAGAATTAGATTTTAAAATATTAAAAACATCAAACCTAACATGTGTTTTTACTATTTGTTTTACACACACAACAGTTTCTTCCAAAACAAACAGAACCAGCATAAATTAAAAATACGTCTAAACATCCAAATACGAGCAAGAAAATAAATAAGTACTATATCCATCTTTTTCAAAATGCAACATTGCCCACATGCATGCCGATACACGTTCACCGATTAATAATTTAAATTATATAATTAATTAAAAATTATAAAAAATTGATATACTAAAACTACAAGTTTAGACGAATCTAACAAGATTTCACTTGATTATGTTTTTTCTTACATAACTATAATAAACATTTAAGAAAAAATTAAACTGTGAATAATGCTAAAAACAATGATGTTGCAATATAAAAAAGATGGAGAGAGTAATAGAAGCAAGCAGTACTCCTAAAACTTAAGTATTGTATTTAATTCCATCACTATTAGAAAAAATTGAGATCCGGTCCCTAAAATTGTGGTAACTAACGAATTTTCATGGCTAAAATTATAGTCGGCAACGAATTTCGGTCCCAAACCTATTTAGTGAGCAAATTTTACCGAATTTTTTTGGTCGCTAAAACATAAATTCTTGTAGTGCATCTCTATTAAAAAAAAAAACCATACTAAACCATTAGGTTATTAACATTTTTGAATTTTAAAAGTAATTTTAGTTAACATGTCCTCCTTCCAATTTAAAAGTGATACACATTTTAATTGACCACATGGTTCAGTGGACTTATCTAACAGTTAATGAGATATTTGGGAGCAAGTTGATTCGCCAGCAGATGACGGATTTGGAGAGCAAGTTGTGAGAAAAAATATATAAAATATATATATATTTTAAAACTCTACGATTAGAGGAATCTAACAAGAGTAGACATGACTATATTTTTTTCTATTATATACTTACAATAAAATTTTATTAAAATTAAACAATTAATAGTGTAGAAAAACAGAAAGCTACGGTGTCATTTTATGGTGGACGGAGAGAGAGTACTTTAAATTTCTGATTCCCACGATGCGCGCACACACAGTTGGAAATTGAAGTTGAATTATACTCAACAATAGAAGATTTGGAGAAAAAAAAAGAAAAAAAAAAAAAACCAAGAAGGGGATTTTGAAGGGTACATAGTGGAGTAAGCATATCAAGATCAATATACTATAGTCATCTCAAGTTAAAAGTAGTTATGTAACTAGTATTTTGTAATTATGATCATATTTCTTGTAGTGTATATAGTATATTTCAATCATGTCGTAAAAGATGATACTTTAAGAGGTACTTTGATAGTGGAGTGAGCGATATCCATGATGATCAATATATCATCATCCTCGAGCTCGAGCCAAAGTCGTTGGCCCCACCGGCAAGCCAATCCCAAAACATGAAGGAATGGGCTAAAAGTTTTTTTTCATCTAATGATCATATGAGGCCAATCAATACTTGTCTAAAACACTAAATATATGGTGGTCTATACAGGCATTATCACTATTGGGGGGAACTTTTTTGTTTGATTGATTATTAATGAATGTACATATGAAACGACAATACACTTATAAAAGGTAGGGAAAGAAAACTCAATACGGATGGGATTAATTTAATACACTAAAATAAAATACTAAAAATCAATGCTTTAGGGAATAAAAAATCTTGCAAAAACCAAAAATTTGTAGGTTTCAATTGAATTATTTTGGTCACACTTTTGATCCATCTTGTCATGTTTTTCAACTTTATGCTAATGGATTACCCTATCCTACACACATATTTGTTGGCTAGGCGGCCATAATGACATGCATATTAAATTTAATTTGGGCCTCAATAGCACTATATTAATTACTTAAATATGGTGTGTGAATAGTGGAGCAATGTATGCTCACCTTGTAAAGTGATGAACAAACTCATGTTCATTACACTATTGCCATGTGAGTTGTGGCCTCAATCGAGGGTCACCATGTGGTTGACTCCTTTCTTCTTGTCTCCCCTCAAACACCTATGCCTTTAGCTTCTTCAAATTTAAATAATTTGATTAGGAATTAGAATGTTCATGACACCAACATTAATGGTTAATATTGTCTTCATTTTGTTTCTTATGTTAGGAACTTTTATTACTATGAGTTGTGGTTTTTCTGGCAGTTCATTTACAAATTTTCATTTTACTACTTAACAATATGTATCTACACAAGAAAACCGTGTTTTACCAGCACTACAAAAATTTCTCGGGAAGGCGATGAAAAAGAAGACGGATGTCGTTGCTTGACGGATATCATCGTCTTGTTTGTCGCCTTGTGCGCCAAACAACGACAAAGAAGGTGACGAAACCGCGAAAGAAAACCCTTCCGTGTTTGCATGAAATGATGCATAGTACTAGGCATAGCCAGTCGGATGTCTTATGTTCAGGATAGGAAAATGATTAGATGATCGTTCGAGTTGCCAACCGTTAACCGATGCCTTAAACTTGAGTGATTTAGGATAAATTTGTAATATTAATTATTTAATTATAAATATGTGTATTTATTTTAAAATATGTGTATGAGTTTTAGGGATTGGCAACCCCATAAGTTGGACCAGTCACTCCTCTTCAGAATAATTGTTTAATTTATTAGGACACTTTTTAAATTTTTTTTTTTTAAAGAGCTGAAGTCAGAGAATTGGGTGGTGGGAGCCCGTGCCACACAAATTACAAATGGATAAATGTGAGGGATATGGAGCCGGGTGAGGAATGAAACCTCCAACCCTAGGGTGGAAGGTATGGACTTGACCGTTTGGGTAACTCCTCATCCCATTACACGACACATTTGGAAAAAGCATTTTCTTGCAATAAACCGTCAATATCCTCACCCACAAGAACATGATCAATTTTAACAATATCGATTTGTGTTATGTGACCAGATTATACTATTATTTATCACTCATGTCATGAATCATACTTAAACTTTTTTTATTGCTATTTGGTTTTGTGACAACATTTATCACTGTCTCACTGCCGCTTACCCTAAATTAAAGGTCGCGGCACTGCCGCCATTACTATACGTGTAAGGTCTACTTGATCATATTAAGTATTGCAGGCGAAGACATTTTTAAATTCCGTCTACAAAGCCATGAAAGACATTTACCTTGTTGTCAGGCAACGTTAAGGAACTGAATGCTTGATAATTTGTCGCCTAACAATATAATGAAATTCCTTAGTGTATTTCTATGGCAAAAACCAACTACTGGACGTACTCTCTGAGCCTTATCAATAATAATGCCCCAAGGACTATATATACGAGACTGTCAATATTTATTTAGACACTAATATAAAAAAAAAAAAAAACATTTTTAACCCTAGACAAAAGCTATCCCAAGTTGAATACACATTTAAATACGGAGTACTAATTAAAATGCATGCTATAGTGGTGACAATATCTGTAGTAGTAATTATTATCGCAAATTATATATATATACTAATTGCATACATTCATTCTCTGTCTATCTCTCTCTCATGCATACATGAGAGTCCAATGTCAAAAGAATAATAAGTGCCACTTTTTCTTTTTTTATGGAACACTAATTAATATTTTACGAATGCAACAAGTTATAACATAAGTATAAATTACAAAAAGTGAAGACGACACAAACCTCGCATAATTTAACTCTAGACTAGATAATTTTAAAAAAAAAAAAAACAAACAAACTATTCTTGCTTGACCAATAGAGTAGTTTCAGTTTTCATCAAATTCAATTGTCTTGTGATTAAACAGCCACCAAACTAGTTGTCCGGATGTTGTTGGTAAAATGCATTGATTTCTTCCCATCAATAGTAGTATTATTTATTTATCTAGCTCCATTTTACTGTAGGAAAATTTTGGTGTACATACAAAGAGTGACAGACACATATGCATTAGTATTTTATAATCTGCACGAACTAGTCCTTAGTCAATACTATGACTATGAGTGTTTCTAGGCCATCATGTCTGACCTATTTGCCTACTATTATAGGGCCCTTTCGATTCTCACAGTGTTTAATTTCTTATTTAAATTTTTTGATCATCATATTACTAATAAACAAAAAAATCTATGAGTAAGGGCCATCTCCTTTTTTAATTCATCAAGAAGACAATCTATCTCTAGTGTATATAATAGTACTATACCTAATTTGGCCTCCCTCCATTGCAATTTGAAGCAAGCTAGGTTGCAATAATTGGACAACCTAACTAGCTAGCTAGATTACAAGGAGGAATTAATGCAATAATTTGAAGCAATTGACCAGCAAATAATCAAATGTAGTAGAAGTAGAATACATCGACATATGATGCATAGACAGTAAGAGGATAAAGGAGAGCCATCAGAATCCCCCATTATCTGCACATATTTGTCATTCAGCAAAACAGGGAAACTCAAACAAACCAACAAAAAAAAAAAAAAGGACGTACACCACCAAAATCCTTGTTTATTTCTCTTATAATTATATATATGAATACCCCAAATAAATAAATAAAAATTCAGCATACATATATATATTTATATCAATGAAAAGAAAGAAAGGGATAACTCATTACATTAAAAAAAGCCCAAGCTTTCGGCCACAATTTTGAAATTTTGTCCTGACAATAATTCCCAGATACACTCATAGATCGAATAAAGCATCGATTTAGACTTTGAGCCAATGCTCAAGAAGCTTATTGCCTGCACAATTTTCACAGCATATATGCAGAATCCCATTTACTTTATTACATGAATATAATGGCACCCGAGATTTTATTTATTTATTTATTTATTTACTACTAGTATTTTTCTTTCCACAAACATATACATCAATTCTCCCCATCTTTTCAAGTAAAAGTAAAACCAAAATAAAAAAAAAAAAAATTGACATTATCCAATGAAATTAAACGTATGTATATGCAAAAAAAATTAGATTAGAAGTGGAGAACAAAAGGACATACTTCCTCCGTTCCTTTTTAAATGCTACGGACCCACATTTTACGCAATCTAATACATATCTTTAATGCTTCATAACTCAAGTTGCATACAAGTAAAAATTATGAAAATTTGATATTCTAAATCTATGCGATTAGACGAATCCAACAAGATCTCACTTGACTATATGTTATCTTATATAATTGTATTAAAAAGCCAAGTCAAAGCTACTCAATGAACAGTACCAAAAGTCAAAACATGCATTTAAAAAGGAACGGAGGTAGTATTTAAATGCACAATGCCCCAAGAAAAAGATGGGTGGACCAATGGCAATGATACATATACATTTCATTTTCTGAGCATGTGTAATAACAAGACATAAGTGTATATTGCAAGAACTGTGTAATAAGGGGGGGTTTGCACTTTGCACATTGCAGTGCAACAAGTCAGTACAGACCAAAGTACTGAATTTGTGCCCCCAGCTTTACTCCTCAGTCCTACATGTCGCCCTCTTCATCATCATCTACACGTGTAACTGCACAACCACAAGAATCCACACACACACACATATATATACATATGTGTGTATATATATATATGTGGGAGTCAGAATTATTATTGATTTGTTACATACAGCAATATACTACTATTCATTTATTAATACACATTGGATTATATTATTGATAAGATGAAGAAGGTGCAGGAAGATTATTAGTTTGCTGATTGTTAAATTGATACTACATTCAACTTGTTGCTGTAGGGCAGCAGTACTACTGAATACTGCTGTCTAACTGATGATGATGATGGTCATGGATGAACATTTACGTGTGTATCTCTCTCTGTGTCTGTGTATATATATAATAGTATTAATTATTGAAATGTGATTTTTTTTTATGTATATGGTGTGTGTTTGTGCGTGTAGGGTTTCTATACCCGACATGAAGGTTTTGAATATATCACCTGCCTCATTAGGTGCATATACACCTGTCTATAACTATAGGCTATATGTTGAACAAAGACTAGAATGGTTGTGGAAAATTCAATTCTTTATTACTAGTATAAATTTATATTGTGTGATCCTTTTTGACAAATAATGTCTTCTATCAATTTTTTTTTTTTTTTTGGTTGTAGAAGGTATATCTCTTAACGAAGAATTTGAGCTAGATTGGATGAAAAATGTGTGGTACGTGGAGGGTGAGGGAGGTAGGGGCTACACAACATGCGCGTGTGGAATAATAATTAGGACATATATTCAAAAAAAAATATTGCATTTTATCTAACACTCGCATAGCATTGTTTTATATATACTAATTAACTATAATGGGAGTAGAAGATACTCTATTATGTAATACTTACTTCGTATATACTTAGCGAGCGCGAGGTACAAATTAAGTTATCGATATAACGATTAAAAGAGATTTGAGGGTGCAGAAACCTTCTTCTTGTAACCTCATTTGTGAATACTTACTTGCACACTTTGGATGTTCTTTAATTTATTTGGTTGTAGAAGTTTCTGGTATTAAATTAGCCCTTTCTTACATAAAATTAAAATTAATGTAGAGAAGAAAACGAAAACACTATTTACCTAATTTTAACTCGTTAGCTTCCAAAAGTCTAACAACCAAATTCAATAGCTAGGTAGGTAGCTAGCTTGAATTTTTCTTGTAGTGGATATGATTGCGAAGTTGTGCAAATTCAGATTTATATTTCAAAATTTGTTCCATTTGAGATACTTCTATTATATATGGCCAACCTGTGCAATTAAGTTTGGTGTTTCAAAATTAAGGTCTTGATAGCAATTGCTCAAGACCATAATTAAACATAATTCAAGACTTGTCTGTCTCTCACACAATATGTGTAGAGGTTTTGACATTTTTGCAAGTCATCTCAAACTCTATAGATTCATAAAGGATTGTGGTTGGAGAACTTAAGACCCCGTTTGATTGATCTTATCAAAAATTATTATTAGCCTCGTCCTATCAGATCAAATTTGTATTGATAAAAAGGCTAATAAAACTCATACCTGTCAAACTGACAGAGCCTTAGATTATCGATCGAGAGGCTTGAAAGAGTGGATGTGCCCCTCCTCATTTGTATTTGTATATATATACTCGATTTTAATGGTATAAATAGCTGATACATATATAGTACGTGTAGGAAGTAGCCAAGTTTAATTATTATTAGGTGGTTTCTAAACTTTAATAAATTTCTTGTACCTTAATTAGCTTAAAGGGTGTGTGTGTGTGTTTGTTGTGGGAGGGATGAGGGAATCAAAACTCCACACCCGTTGAATGTCTGATTAATGTTATTTTTGCAAATGATCGATGACGCTCACTTCGCATCAACAACATGTAAGCATAAAATTAGGACGACAATAAATTATACTATATTATACACTATTACTTATTATTATTATGATGATACCAAACTTTGAAATCAAGTACTAAAATTAAATTCCTTAATCAGGAATACCAGACATTCAAATTACAAGCAACACATTCTCTGCAGAAAAGGGACAAAACCAGCATTTGCCTATACATATATACATGAATTCTTCTAGCTAGCACTATATACTCCATTTATATAGTGTATATAATATATACACACACTACATTAATGCACACGTATCTTAGCTAGCTTGATGAGTGTTGTACAATTAGGGAACATAATATCCTCTCGAGATGCTCAATATGATGTATACTCCTACATTACACACATGCAAAGTAAAGAAGAATTTAATACTACTATACTTTATCAAAAACATTAATTTAATATGAAAACAGTGAATTTTAAGGGTCAAAGATTTGGAAGTGTGTGGTTGTCTCCCACATGAACCTCAACATTAATCCACCCATTATAAAGTGCCATAATTAATTAATTAGCTTTTGCTTCTTCGATTGGATTATATATATATTAACCAATTTATATTATGATGATTAAAGTATTTTTGAGTGTGAATGAATTCTATCAGCACTTTTGTTAATAAATAATACTCCGTATTTATATATTTATAGAATTCCGGTTGGGCATTCTAAACAAATACTACCTGAAATGCGATCAAGAGGACATCAAGCACTATGCACCCCCACTTGCCTTTGGTCCCAACCTTCATTACTTGACTTCAATTATCTTTTAGGGTTTCAAGAAATTGACCACATTATTATCCAAGTTTTAAAAAAAAAATAATTAAGAAAACCCATATAATACTTGAAACACACATAGATGTACACACTTTGAATTTATTGTTTTTCTTGTCATGAATTTTATATTTTGGACTTACTTTGCTTGTTTGACTCAATTCTTAATTATATACTATAATACTTTATTTAATTTATGATTTATTTAGTCTGCTAGATGATACTTATTACTTTATCTGTCTCATTGTTCTTTTTATGGATCCCTTCGATACGCATGCCGATATATATTTTTAATGATTAATAACATGAATTGTGTAGCACAAGGAAAAATTATGAAAAGTTGATATTCTAAAACTACAAGATTAGATGAATCTAACAAGATCTCATTTGACTATGTTTTCTTACATAACTATAATAAAAATTTGAATAAAAATTAAAAAGTGAACAGTGGTAAAAAGTTACCCGTAACTAAAACAATGAGACGTAGTTAGTAGTATGTAAACATTTAATTTCAAGGGTAATTGCATCAGTCCCAGCGTAGCCGCATGATGCACATTCACCATTTAATTGTGGTATAAGATACCATTTAAATTGATAAAATATTTTTTATTTTATATTTGACTTGATTTGGCTTGGTGCAACTACTTAAGTTTTATGGTGAGATCACTATAATCATTTCAACCTTGCTTTCATCACGTTTTATTATACCACTAACAAAATTTTCTGAATGTGCAACTGCGTAGCCCTTAGTTATTAGTAGTATTCAACCTGTTAAATATTTTATTCTTCTTTTCTAATTTTATTCATTGTAAAAAGCAACAAATTAAAAAATAATAATAAAAATATTTCTGCTAGGGAGGAATTTGACTTTGTTTCCTAGTTGTAAGTCGATCTGTCTGTTGAATAATTCCTATATGGATCGGTGTCGGTCCTTTCTGTTCCTTACTAGCTTGTAGTAAAACCGTAAAAGATGTAATAACATGCTTCCCAACAACGTAACACACACAAAATAAAATAAAGTCACTCATTTTTTAATATGTTACTTTTACAGCCAGGTGGTAAAATTAAACTAGCTAGGTATGTAGTAGTAGGTAGCTATTAGTTAGATGTAAACGAAATGCAGAAACGTGTAGATTAATTAGATGAGTTTTAGGACCAAATAGTGTATTAATAAAAAAAAAAATGAAGTTGTGGATGCAAATATGAATTAAAAAAACAGGTGAAGCTAAGAGCAATTATATTGTTGGGGATTTGCGACGTGGTACCTTCTTATTCGGCAAAAACATGAGGAACATCGCTGCACAGGGCTCGAATTATTTCCTCGAAAAAATGGGAGGGATGATAGTTGTCATGTAGTAGTATAATAGATGATGAGGGAAAGAGTTGAGGACAAGATCGCTTTCAAGCTTGGCTCCTGTAAGAACTTGCACACATGCATGTTTCTACTTTCTTGGAGACATATCCATTATTATCCCGCAACTATGCCTATATCAGTTTTAACTTTTCAAACACATTTATTTATTTGTTTTTTTTTCCCCTGTGGGGATAAATTTGACACTAGAGTATACTATATACCTACAGCTGTTAACATGACAACCATTTATGCCTGCTATATTCATGTAATTCATCTTTACTTTTATATATATATATATAATTAAATTTACTACTTAAGTAAAATTTGACATAACTCTAATATGTATATGTAGCTATGTATGTGGGAATAAGACATCTGTCTTATTTTTCTGTTATGTGCTAAAACCCTACCTCATTATTCACCTTAAGAACTGGGCCTATTTGGTCGTCGTGTTTTAGATTGATTATTATATTCGCCTAAATTAAAATTTAGGTCTTTATATATGATTTTGCTTAGTATAAAATTGTGCATTTAATTTAATTCTATTCTAGACTTGAAGTAGTGTATATGTAACACTATATCCAGATGAAATTAGAATTAGAAATGTCCTCTTTGTATCGAAATTACGAATTTCGTCCTTTAATTTAGTTAATTATTAAAACAGTCCTGTAATTATAATATTCTGACCAAGTTTGTTTTGGAGGCATTTCAGCATATTACTTTTAAGTTCCTTAACTTTTACTAATTTGTTAGTTTTTAGCTCATAAAACTTGGACTTTGAACAGTTTAGTTCTAAAAATAATTTGCTAACGTGCACTAGCTAGGAACCTAAAAATAATTTGTTGAAATGTCTTCATGACGAAATTGGTCAGCATATGATAGTCACATTACAGACTGTTTTAATAATTATTAAAATTAATGGACGATATTAGTAATTATCTAAATCTAATTTTCTAAGCAAATGTAGAAAATAAAAAAAGAATGGTGGACGTATATATGATAGTAAAAAAGAAACTTTGGGTTGGCAGCATACTAAAAACATAAACAAATTAAACAAATTCATGTTTCTTGTGTTTGTGCTCAAGTGTGTGCGTTTGCTAAAAACACAGATACAAATGAAAATATTAATTAAAGGATTGTTTGGTTAAATTAAGGTTTGAATGTGATGTGTAGATTTAAAATTAATTGCTTATAAAAACTAATTAATTTTGATTCTAACAGACAAAATCCTATATATATATATATATATATATATATATTATTATATGCCAATTTTGATTGGAACTGATGTTCAACCAAATGCCGATAATATACAAAAACATGCATGGATCGGAGAAAGGAATTGGTCGAAATATCCCAATTTCATATAATAAAATAAATGAAATTAAAGGAGTACGTCTATATATACTCTATATATACACTGCCTCTCATCAATAGTCTAGAACAAACAATTTTAGGCTCCGTGTATATATAGTATAGTAGATAGATTTTATTTTATTCTTCAAAATATTTTGATAGGCGATGTGTTTGGAATTTGAATGAGATTTTCGGATACGGTGAAAATATTATTCAATAGTTAAAAATACTGTCGGTATGTGTTTATTTAGAATTTACATAAGTTTTCTATTTGTATTTTTGACTTCTACAACCCTTTGGTTGTAATTTTTTTTTTTATTTTTATTTTTAATTATAAACTCTTCAAACGAACTTTTCATCTATCATTCAGCTTTAATTTGGGAATTTAGGTATGACACTGACCCTGCAGCTGTATCTTTTCATTTTACCTTGTAAATGGCACTCCCTCCGTCCCAATTAACCCGTTTTGTTTGACTTTTTGACAATGTTTATTGTTCAATTTTGACTCAATTTTATTGCAAGTATATATTTATAAAAAATAATCGAGTTCGGTCTTATTAGAATCATATGATCATGTAGTTTTAGAATATATAATTTACATAATTTTTCATTGTACATATTTTGAGATATTAACAATTGAAAAAATGCATTGAATTATGTGTCGAAGTCAAACAAGACAAGTAAAATGAGACGGAGGAAGGAAAAAATGATAAATAGGTCCTTTTTCTTTTCAAAAAATTTCAATCAGTCCTTTTTCTATTTTATTACCAAAACAGTCCTCTACAAATGCTAATTATGTCCAAATTAGTCCTTTTTTCACTAATTATATTCTAATTGCTGACGGGGCAAGGGTTTTAATTTAAACCTGACACGTGTGCATAATATTA
Organism: Hygrophila difformis; assembly: GCA_030278955.1. Lineage (NCBI taxonomy): Eukaryota > Viridiplantae > Streptophyta > Magnoliopsida > Lamiales > Acanthaceae > Hygrophila > Hygrophila difformis. The sequence continues at coordinate 29,817,528 of JAOANR010000007.1, read as the reverse complement.
GTCCTTTTTCTTTTATCTTTTGCCAATTCAGTCCTAAACTTTTATTTTGTTCTATTTAGTCCTCTACCCCAATCACTCATTTTTATATTAATTGGCCTCAGACCTTTCAAATTATTTCATTTTAGGCCCAGAACCTTAAATTTTTTATTATTACTAATACATTTATCAAATAAATGCCTAACATACTTCCGTAAATAAAATTAAATACCAAACCTCATACATTGGGTTTGACCGCCTTGTTATCGGGTCTTCGAAGTTCCGAATTTTACGGACTCTCTCTAACCACCCGACCGTAACGATGGTTCATTGGTTCTGGTTTACTTCAGCAACAATCAGCACAATCATACTTTGTGGACAATAAAATTCAGGCTATTTTTTTAATATTTTTAATAATATTAATATTTTTCAATAAAACCAAGGCTTCATGTATCCATAACCTTCCAAAAATTCAAGTTAAATCATTTACTCAAATATTGCTACATCCTAAGGTAGGACGCAAAGTAAGATTCTGTTGATTGTTACTGAAGGAAACCAAAACCAATGAACAATCGGTTGCGGTCGAGTGGTTATTAGAGAGAGTCCGTAAAATTCCGGTACTTGAAAGACCCGATAACAAAGCAGCCGAACCCAATATATGAGGTTTGATGTTTAATTTTATTTATGGAAGTATGTTGTGCATTTATTTGATAAATGGATTAGTAATAATAAAAAATTTAAGGTTCTGGGCCTAAAATGAAATAATTTGAAAGGTTTGAGGCCAATTAATATAAAAATGAGTGATTGGGGTAGAGGACTAAATAGAACAAAATAAAAGTTTAGGACTGAATTGTCAAAAGATAAAAGAAAAAGGACTAATATTATGCACACGTGTCAGGTTTAAATTAAAACCATTGTCACGTCAGCAATTAGAATATAATTAGTGAAAAAGGACTGAATTGAACATAATTAACATTTGTAGAGGACTGTTTTGGTAATAAAATAGAAAAATGACTGATTTGAATTTTTTGAAAAGAAAAAGGACCTATTTATCCTTTTTTCCGACGGAGGAAGTAGTTTTTATTTTCTATTTTTTCCCAAGGGCTTAAAAAAAAAATTAAAGTGTGAAGAAAGGATATGCAGTCCAACAAATTTCCTAATAAAGCAAATTGGCGAGCCATGAGTCAAGATGTAAAAAACAGTGTGGAATAAAGGGATAAGAACCAGAAACATCATTTATGTATCGATAATTATCAATTTTATTCTTTAATTTTTGTTAATTAATAAAACAGTCTTGTAACTATCATATTATAGCCAATTTCGTCATGGCAGCATTTCAACAATTTACTTTTAAATCTTTGGGGCATTTTAACAAATTATTTTCAATACTAAAGTGCATAAAGTTAAAGTTTTTGAGGTAAAAACTAACAATTTAAAAGTTCCAGGACCTAAAATTAATTTACTAAAATACTCATAGGATGAAATTGGTCACAATAGTTACATGAGTGTTTTGGTAATTAACAAAATTAAAGGACAAAAATAATTCTTATCAATACATAAAAAACGTTTCTATTCTTATTCCGTGGAAAAAGAAACACCTATGAATATAAACTAATCCACATTTAATTATTCCTTTAATTAATTAATAAAATAAAACTACTGAACTCTGTCTCACAATCCCGCAAATATATATACTATCTCCGTCTCAATATTTTTGCTACAGATCCACCTCACACATGCCGATACACATTTTTAACAGTTAATAATTTAAATTGTGTATAATAAAAAATTATAAAAATTTGATATTCTAAAACTATAAGATTAGACGAATCTAACAAGATTTGACTTGACTATATTTTTTTTCATAATTATGATAAAAATTTCAGTCAAGGTTAAAGAGTGAATAGTGCAAAAAAGTCAAACATGAGATTACAACTAGACGAAGTATATGCGTGTGAGCCCACAGTTAAGGCATTGTCTATATTATATACGCAGTATTATCTTTCTACATATAAACAAGTACATATTTGAGCAAAAAAAAACTACATATGTATGTTGATGACCTCAAGAAATTATTGTCAACTCAGAAGAATTTTACACCAACATACTGATAATTATATCCCTTAATTAGCTTCATTTATTTTGGTAAAATATATTTCAACTTTTTCAACCAATGGATTTAATTTCTTATACCGTGTAAAGGCACAAAAATAAATTTATACTTCATCCGTAATTTAATGATGTTAACGTTTGCATGTAAATACTATTTATTCAGTAATTAACTTTGATTCGACTTTTTAATATAGTTACATAAGATACAATATAGTCAATTGAGATGTTGTTAGATTCGTCTAATCATATAATTTTAGAATATTAAACTTTTAGTATAATTTTTACTTTTATACAATTTGAGATGTTAATCGTTAAACATTTGCACTGGATTGCGTAAAAATATGAAATATTAATATCATTAAATTACTGGGAGTAACCATTAAGTGTTAGATCTCTTTCAAAACAATCTTTTATACTACTACTAAAATTAAAAACACAGTAAGGTAGTATACACAGATGGGCATTATGATAATCAGCGCACAAGATAATATAGTAACAAAAAAGAGATTGAAAGCCTATGGAGAGCTAGTAGGCAGTGTAGTAATAGCTTTAAGAAAATTACGGACACTGTAGAATAATGAATTACAGTGGCCCTATTAATTTATTACAGTGCATACATTTGTTTGTCCCATTGTTGGCATATGAAAGGGACAAGTCAACTATAGACCTTGTAATAATCCATAAATTTTTAATCCTACATGGGTTATGCAACCATTTATTTTAGTGCACCACTCGCTTATTTCTTGCGACTTGTTTCCCCATTCTTTGTCTACTCTTGTTTTCCCACACCGTAAAATACTAAAATTCAATATTTTTTAAACTAATGTGATTCCCTCCCCAGCAACCTTAATCATAAAAATATTGCTTAAACGGCTAGCGCTTTATAACTACTAAATAAATAAACTGGTGATGATGGTATTGATCACTAAGATATTTTATTTCAAAATTTAAAATAAAAAATATAGTAAAAAAAATCGGTCAAGATCAATGGGATAATCAAAAAAAAGAAAGGGAGCAACCGAGGGAGTAGTTGCTTAAAAATAAAGAAAAAGGTTTTTCAAGTACCCTCGAGTGTCTACCATTACATATTTCTTTTATTATTATTATTCAATATGTAGAGTTCAAATGGTACTGCTAAAAAAAATAAAATTGACTAAACATAAACAGAAGTATATTGGATGACAGACTAATTAATCCCTATCATAAACAGAAACCAAGATTTTGTCTGTATTCGCAAGATTTCAAACCAACATGTCTCTAGGAAATGCTAGCTATCCACCCAGGCCATGTCTCACCTACAAAATCCTTTACTATTACACTCTGTATTTAAAGATGAGACAACTTTTTAAATTCATCACTAAAAATCAAGAGTAACTAACCATGCTGGTCTCAAATATTAACTTCAAAATTAATTCACGTCTTTGTAACACACCATGGGATTTAGAGACTTCATCTATGATTCATTCCAATTGAAAAATTCAAAAAATTATTTGAAAAAAAAAATTAGTTTCTCCGCAACTTAAAACTCAATGTCGCAAAATCATCATCACAGCACTTTGGTTTACATAAAATTATTGGAAAATGACGTGTTGCAGCTTAATTTGTACCATAACATCATGTTCGTTTTAAAGCATTGACTAATCTACTATGGCTAATTTTTTTGTTTTATAACTAAATAAAAGAAAAAAGGCAGTGTACTCTCCAAAGAGGAAAAAAATGCCATGGAGTGTAATACTAATACATATTCACAATATAATGAAGCCACTGCACTTTTAAAAACTACTCCTAATAGGTTGTAATCGAACCGAATCGAAGCGTATACTACAGATTCGTTTAATATGTAATAAAATTTTGCTTTGATTTGATTTGCTTTGATTTAGTTCAATTTATAGATCAAATTTAATATTTTAATATAATATATAAATATATTTATAGATAATTTAATATAAAAATGAATATCGAATCGAATATTAATCCAATCTCAAATTTCGAATAATTTAAAATCGAATCGCGAATCGAACAAAAAATATTTAGTGGGTGTTTGGATGTGCGATATGAAATAAATTATCTTATTATTGCGTTTTCTAATCGCAAATAATAAGGTTTGCAGTACCATTTTTTAGCGGTTAAACTAATTATTTGCGTTTTGAAAACGCAATAATCAGATAATCTATTTTCCTGCAGCCTATCCAAACACCCTCTTAATTCGTTTACAACCCTAACTCCTAATTGGGAATGAAGATTTGGTCTAGTGGTCATATTTCCTAACATTCACTTTATGGTTGGAGGTTCGATACACACACCAGTGTCAATATAAAAATAAAAATAAAAATACTAGTCCTACTACAACCCTTAGTCCTCACCCCTAACGCCTCCCTCCCAAATCCCAATCTTCCCCTTATATATATCTTCCTCATCCTTCTTCCACAGTCCACAACCCCCCACCCCCCCACTCCCCAGCTACCTAGCTTATTACATCCTTAATTCCTCTTATTACAAAGTGTACGTCTTCCTTCCTGCTTATAAGAAAACAGATAAGTCCGAATCAGTCATGCCAGAGGCACCAAAGGAGGCTGATCACATCCACATGTCCACCGAGAGCGAGTGCGCCGAGATTAATAAGAAGAAGCTGGAGTTCATCGAGGAAGTCACGACCAACGCCGATGATGTCCAGAAACAGGTCCTGTCCGAAATCCTGTCGAGAAACGCCCGTGTGGAGTACTTGAAGCGGCACGGCCTCGACGGACGCACCGATCGCGACAGCTTCAAGAGGATCATGCCCGTCATAACTTATGAGGACATCCTCCCTGATATCAACCGCATCGCCAATGGCGATAAGTCCCCTATCCTTTGCTCCGACCCCATCTCCGAATTCTTAACAAGGTTCGATTTTGTCACCAATCAATTCTTGCATGCTGACTGTGTTTGCTTATTCCCCAAACCATCATCAAAATTTGAAGTTTTTTTTTTTTTTTTTTTTTTTAAATTTGCAGTTCGGGGACATCCGCCGGGGAAAGGAAAGTGATGCCGACAATCGAGGAGGAACTGGAGAGGAGGTCACTGCTGTACAGTCTCCTGATGCCGGTGATGAGCCAATTCGTGCCCGGTCTGGACCAGGGCAAAGGCATGTACTTTCTGTTCATAAAATGCGAGACCAAGACCCCAGGTGGCCTCCTCGCCCGCCCCGTCCTCACCAGCTATTACAAGAGCCCCCATTTCAAGAACCGCCCTTTCGATCCCTACACTAATTACACCTCCCCAAATCAGACCATTCTCTGCTCCGATTCCTACCAGAGCATGTACTCCCAGATGCTCTGCGGCCTCTGCCAACGCAAAGAAGTTCTCCGGGTCGGGGCGGTTTTCGCCTCCGGATTCATCCGGGCCATCCGCTTCCTCGAAAAGCATTGGACCCTTTTGAGCCACGACATTCGGACCGGGACCCTGAACCCTCTGATCACCGACCCATCCGTCCGGGATGCCGTTACGATCCTCAAACCCGACCCGGAATTGGCGGATTTTATTGAGTCCGAATGCGGGAAGGATTCGTGGCAGGGGATCATAACCCGGATTTGGCCGAATACCAAGTACATCGATGTAATAGTGACCGGGACCATGTCGCAGTACATTCCCACCCTGGATTATTACAGCAATGGCCTACCCCTCGTCTGCACAATGTATGCCTCCTCCGAGTGTTATTTCGGCGTCAACCTCAACCCACTCTGCAAGCCCCATGAGGTCGCCTACACCCTCATCCCCACCATGTGTTACTACGAATTCCTCCCCGTCCACCGCAACAACGGCCTCGCGAATTCCATCGCCGTCCCCAAGTCCCTCAACGAAAAGGAGCAGCAGGAATTGGTCGATCTAGTCGACGTCAAACTCGGCCAGGAATACGAGCTCGTCGTCACCACTTACGCCGGTAAGTAGTTACTACCACCAAATTGAAGATCAGTCATCATACTAAACCAAATCATCATGATTTTTAAATATATGAAATTGACACGTGTCAAAATTCATTCCAGGGCTTTACCGGTACAGAGTGGGCGACGTCCTCCGCGTGGCCGGATTCAAAAACAAGGCGCCGCAATTCAACTTCGTCTGCCGGAAAAATGTGGTCCTGAGCATCGACACCGACAAGACCGACGAGGTGGAGCTCCAGAACGCCGTGAAGAATGCGATCGGGCATCTGATGCCGTTCGAGGCGCGCCTGACGGAGTACACGAGCTACGCCGATACCAGCACGATTCCAGGGCATTACGTGCTGTACTGGGAGATCACACAGACAGGCTCCACCCAAATCCCGCCGTCGGTTTTCGAAGACTGCTGCCTGACCATTGAGGATTCCCTGGACAATGTCTACCGCACGAACCGCGTCCACGACGCGATCGGGCCGCTGGAGATCAGGATTGTTGAGACGGGGACGTTCGATAAGCTGATGGACTACGCCATCAGCCTGGGGGCGTCGATCAACCAGTACAAGACGCCGAGGTGCGTGAAGTTCACGCCCATTGTGGAGCTGCTGAATTCCAGGGTTGTGTCTTGCTATTTCAGTCCCAAGTGCCCGAAATGGAGTTCTATTGGACTCAAGCAATGGAGCAATAATGAAGATTGATCATCGATCCAAGGAAACTAAAATTGAAGTATTAGTGAAATCAAATGGGGACGATGAAACGAAAATTGAATTGGAATAATCAAGAGCTGTGCAAGAATGATGATGATTATATGATTGATCTGATGATCATTATTTTGGTGTCACACATAATTTCCACTACTTAGGTTAATTAACCAATCATTGTTATGTTTTTTGCTTCCCCCTGCAGCTTTCTCTCAATTGTTCTTGTTTATGATCTGGCGAACGAAATGATGATAGCGGCCACTGTACAAAAATCAATTTCTTATTTTCTACTACTATATTAAGCTACGCTTTTCTTATTCTATTGTTTTTTTTCCATCAATGCTTTTAAGTTGTGGGAATTGGTGTCGTCGTATATCCAGCCAGGATTCCTGCCTAATTAGGGTTTCAATGCTCGATCGTATTAAAATTACTTTTATTTGGAAAGCAAACCAACTTTATGTCTTTTGCAATTCATCAAACAAACCTTTAACTATTGTAATGGGAGAGGTTTGAATGGGTGGAATCGGATTTAAATATTTTAAATTTAAATTATGTTGAATTTCACGTACACTCAAAATGTATAACTAGTTTCAAAACCCATATTTTAATTAAACCTAATATTTGACTTTTAGATTTAATCCCAAACCTTTATGCCAAAGTACCTCTAATAATAAAAGTAGCAATAATCATTGTAAGATTGGAAGTTACCTTAGCTCACTGTTGAAGCAATATTTACCATGTACTCCTACTTACAATGGATCGGACGAATTCCATTGGCCAAAATTAAATTAAAGGGGCCTGGTTTTTGAAGGGATGCTGATTGACGAATTAACTAATTAAACCTGCACAGAAAGTAAAGGTAAAGGAAAGTGCAGTGCAGTGATGGATAAAACCAAATTATATAAAATTTTGATATATAGAATACTTCATATTACTACTATATGTTGATGATTGGCTGGCATGCTGATATTTGTACAAACATGCAAGAATATTTAAATGGATTTTTAGAAAAAAATAATCCTGGAAAGGCGCAGAAGAGCTGTTCATGAGCACGTCAACATGAAAAGAAGAGATTAAAGTGAAGAAGACTATGTACCAGCAACAACAAGCCTTTTGTTGACTCCAGATGAATGGACCAAATTAAATCATGATCATGCCTCATCCACAATAAATATATTCCCTCTTTTTAAATAATCTTATTATTTACAAATACTATTAATTAAATAACTTTGATTTAACTTTTTAGCATAATTATATAAGATAAAATATAGTCAAGTGAGATATTGTTGAATTTATCTAATCGTGTATTTTAGATTATCAAATTTTTATAATTTATATTTGTATACAAATTAAGTTATTAATGATTGAAAATATGTATTGAATTGCTTGAAAAACAGGAATGATAATCTAGAAACGAAGGAAGTGAGTACATATATATACTCTTGTATCTATGTATTCGACCCCCTATTAATTCTTGAATACATATATACTCCCTGTGTTTTTTTTCCCTTGCATTTGAGTGTTTTGGCCCTATTCACACCACACTTTTTTTTCGGGGGAATTCACACCACACTTTAACTTAAAGTTTTATCATAGTTATACAAGTTAAAAAATAGTCAAGTGAAATATTGTTAGATTAATTTTTTCTTGTAGTTTTAAATCTGATACTTTTAGAATTCTTACTTATACCGAATACTTCCTCCGTTTTCGTGAAAGTGCAACATTCACTCAATGCACGCAGTCCAATGCATATTTTAAACCATTAATAACTTAAGTTCGGTATAAGTAAAAAATTTAAAAGTTTGATATTTAAAAACTACATGACGGGACGAATCCAACAAGATCTCACTTGACTATGTATTTCCTTGTATAACTATGATAAAAATTATAGTCAAAGTCGAACACTAAATAGTAGCAAAAGTGCTTTGTTGCACTATCACAAAAACGGAGGTAGTATGAGTTATTAATGATTTAAAATGTGCATTGAACTACATATTGGATGGGTCCGTAGTAAGAATTAAAAAAAAAAAAAACGGAGGGAGTAATATATTGGGACGTATGTGAACGAGAGTGAGAAATTTCCCAATGCCCACATTACAATTGAATATTTGGTTGCATATATCAAATTATCAATTTATTATACGACAAAAAAAAAGATACATATCAATTTATTTTACAGCTAACGGGCACTGGCACTACGCGATTATCAATTCATTTGTGTAGTTTTTGTCATATTTCTCAATAACAATTGAGAATGATATACTCCCTTCGTTTTTTTAAGTGTTGCATAAGTAATTGATACGGGATTTAAGGTAAGTTAATAAAAGTAATTTAATTGAAGAATTACGATAATTACATAAATAAACCAAGATGTGTCATTTAAATTTTTTCCCTTTGAGTTTTATTTTAATGAATTTTAAAAAATTAGTAATTTAAGTATAATTAGTAAAAATTGTTAAACTTTAAATCATTCCAAATATAATAATGTAACACACTAACACTTATTTCCAAACACCCAAAACTAAAAGTGTAACATTTAAAAAAATGGAGGATGTCAGTATGAGCATGTGGTGGATTCTTCGTGGATCTTGGGTGAGACTTCGCTGGTGGGTCGGCTTCAGCAAGTCCGGGATTCATCCATTCACTTCAATCATACCTGTTTTGGCAATTTAGCTCGGAGGAAACGCAAGCTACTTCGAAGGCTGGATGGGGTTCGTCGCATCTTGACTAGTATTGATTCGGCGTGCATGAATAGGCTGGAACAAGAACTTATGAAGGAACTGGATGTTTTATTAGCTCAAGAAGAAATTCTTTGGTTCCAAAAGGCACGGGACAAATGGATTTCTATGGGTGATAAAAACACCCGGTATTTTCACTCTAAGACCATGATTCGCCGGCAAAGAAATCATATTGTGGGATTGGATGTCAATGGGCAATGGACCACCGACAGCAATGCTCTCCAGGATCACGTTATTGGCCATTTTGGTAGCCTGTTTGGATCCACTATTCCCAGCTCCACCAGTCACCCGCCGCTTGCTCCACTCTCTGCTGCCTCGGATGTGGAGGGGTTGGTTAGTGAGGTGACTGCCCAGGAGGTTAAAGATGCTGTGATGGGCATGAAGAGCTTCTTGGCTCCCGGTCCGGATGGGTTTCCGGCCAGCTTTTATAAGACGTATTGGAATACTGTAGGGCATTCCATATTTCAATTCGTTCATGATGCTATGATCCAGGGTCGGTTTGATACTAATATTGCGGCTACCTTTATACGGCTTATCCCCAAGGTCGAAATTCCCCGGGAAATCCGCCAATTCAGACCTATTAGTTTGTGTAATGTTAATTACAAGATTTTGACGAAGGTCATTGTGCATCGCTTGCGTCCTATTCTCCGAGATTATATTGGGCCGTTCCAGTCGGCCTTTATACCCGGACGGGGTACCACTGGCAATGCTATCATCCTCCAGGAAGTTATCAATACCTTCCACATCAAGCATCGGCGTAAGCAGGAATTCCTACTCAAGGTTGATCTTGAGAAGGCCTACGATAATGTTAGTTGGCCTTTTTTGGAGTGTTGTCTGAGAGAGATGGGCCTGCCTATCTCTATTTGTCGGATTATAATGTTTTGTGTCCGTTCTCCAGTTTACAATATTCTTTGGAATGGGGGAGTCCTCCCGCCTATCACTCCAACTAAAGGACTTCGACAGGGAGACCCGTTGTCGCCATATTTGTTCATTATCGTCATGGAAAAGTTGTCGCGATCCATCATGGAGAAAGTTAATATGGGAAACTGGAAGCCGGTGAAACTCGCGAGACATTGCCAACCTATTTCCCATTTAATGTTTGCGGATGACCTTCTTTTATTTTCGGAAGCTTCTATTGATAGTGCGCGTTGCATGGATGATGTCTTGAATAACTTTGCTGTGCAATCCGGGTTGCGAATAAATGTGAACAAGTCCCAAGCCTATGCCTCAGCTTCAGTCCCTCCGCATAAGATTCAGGCCATATCTGATGTGTTCGCCATTGCCTTTTCTCAAGAGCTTGGAAAATATTTTCCTTATCAGCTCTTACGATTATCCGGCAAGGCGTTGACAAGGATCATTGGTTGTTTCCGCTGGTTCTTCATATCAAGAATGTTCTTACTCAAATGCCTGGGGTTCAGTGGTTTCATATTTTGCGTGAAGGGAATGCAGTGGCTGACATTCTAGCGAAGCGAGGGGCTTCGGCGGAGGAGTTTTTTACTTCTTGGGCGTTCCCCCCGGATGAGGCTCGTGCGGCTGTTGCGGCAGATGTGGCCGGAACCTGGTTTCCTAGATTTTAAGTTTATTCATTATTTTTCCTTCCTTCTTTCCCCGTTCTGTAGAGTTTTTAGCTTTATTCTTTGCTGACGCTTGTGCGTCCTTGTTCACCAAAAAAAAAATGGAGGATGTATATATATATATATTTATATATATACATCCTCCATTTATATATATACATACATTATTATAACAGCAAATGTAATATAAAGGCCCCTCCAAATAAATACTCCCAATACAAGATCCTCATACTAAAATACTTCCAAAATCAAGCTCATCCCTGAATTTTGATATATCTTTGAAAAAGAAATTGAGGAAATGACTAAATAACCATTGGGCTAAAAATTCCCCAAACTTTAGGGAGGAGGGTAGAATCGACTTTTCTACTTTATGTCACTGTCAACCATCCCCCATGACCGAAATTGTCAGCCCCATTGATGGTCATGTGTCTCCCACCATCTCCCCAACATCTCCGTTCAAAATTCTAACCGGCTCTCCCCATCCCGAACGCGTAACGACGGAAGCCAACAACCCAACACCACACGAGCTTGAAAACGGACGAAGGCAGGTGAAAGAAGCGACACTCCATCCTCCATTTGTGAACAAAAGTTTCGACGCTGGTTTGGTTTTGAAGAGGCTAGGAAAAGCTCGATTTTCGCAGCTCCAGCACACCCAAGCGAAGAGGAAGCTCTGTTTTCTGAAAAGATTAAGGTATGTAATGCAATGGGTTTTAAGAAGTTAGGGTTTCCATGGTGTTGGCTTTCCCATTTGCTTGCTGCGGTTGCAAGAGGAAATTTTCAATTTTTTAGGGTTTGTGAACAGTCAATTTATGGTTCATTTAGGGGTTTGCAATTTTTTTTTTCATTTTGATTCCCATTTTGTGTTGATCAACTAAACTAGAGATAAATTGGAGCGATTTATGGTTGTGCATAAACCGGGTGTTGGCTTACCCAATTCCTTGCGCTGGTTCCGTGGTGTTTTTTTTTTAATCTTTTTTTATCCATTTCTGAGGCATTGTTTTAGTGTTTGCTGCATTTTCTTTCTTGCTTGATTTGTGGGAATGTTGTTATACCGCATTTAGGAAATGTTGTATTTGTGAAATTGTTACACCGGTATGATTTGTGCATAAAACGGGTATGATTTGTGTTGTGCATAAACACTAGTGAATATGTAATGCTTTTCTACAATCGATATTGGGTTCTGCAAATTGTTCCATTTGATTCCAGTTTAAACTTGCTCGAAACGTAGAGAGTACTTGTTTATTTGTCTGCATCCTCTTCCCCACCTCGTCCCTCACCCTCCCCGATTGTCTTGTTCACTATGTGGTTAAGTTAAGTCGAATAGGGGAATATGGTTGGGGCGATGCCGCATATGATTTTGTAGTTGAGTCAAATGCGACACCATAACGAGGAAGAGAAGGTGTATGTAGACGGCTGCACCTTTGGGGTGGTGGTAAGTATTAAATATAAATGCTTTTACATATTCAATGACGCTCTTATGATCCAGAACATCGATTTCTTACTATTATGATACCCTTGTTTGTATGTCAGAAACATGTATCTCAATGACGGTGTTTTGTGTAGGGATGGTTCTATGAGAGGTTCTCGTACATGGCCGCTCCACTGCTCGACCCGGTTATCCCCCGGTTCGTTAGATGGAAAGAAAATTACCGCAACCTTGAGGGTTGTCGCGAGGACCTTGGACAGTTGAATAGTGTTTTTTATGGTATGCCCTTCCCGAAGGGAATAGTGCTGCCACTGCCCCTAAAGAGGAAAAAGATGATGCCCCTTTTGCTCCCGCGTCGACAGGTGATGCCACTTCCCCTCCATCTCATGATCCGAAGCTTGATGATCCGTCCCTTGGCAAGGCTGACTGAGTGATATTGGTTTTTGGGTTGATTGATGGATTGTTAGTTGATTTTTGGATGAACAATGGTACTGTTATGGTTACTGGTTATGGATGGACAATAGCACTGTTTATGATTGGTTATTAGTATTTGCCTTTTGCATAAATGGTATTTTGCTGTAGAACAATGTTTTCCAAGTTAGAGAAATGATAATTTTCTCTAATTCGATTATGAATGGTGTTTGTTTATGGTTACTCGTTGTGATTGGTATTTGATTTTGTCATGTGTGGTATTAATCTTAATGCGATTATGGAATCCCTCGGTAAACTGTATTAATTTATGTAGATTATGTTAGAAATAAGTGATGTCAATTATCTTGAAAAATAATTTAATGTGAATCGTACATTTGCAATGTGGTTTGATTGCAAGAAGTGGAATACCCTATGAAGTGTTGAACTGCAACCATAAATACAGAGATTTTAATGTGAATACAATTTAATGGGAATACCTTACGAAGTAAGTGTTGAACTATTACCATAAATAAGAATTTTTTAAACCGTTGACCATAAACACGAGCACATTCTCTCAAAGTAAGTGTTGAACTACACTTCACCACAAGTGTATTAGTATTCACTGTGTGGAGAAGTTAGTAAGTACTATAAACTAAACCATATGGTTTGAATGAGATATTCAATGACATGGGCAATGTGTTTCACTGACGTGTTTATACAATTATATTTTGGCATCCACCAATTGGAATCAGAAACTAATAATTTGCAACAAATAGGGTGCTTAAACACCTGAAGCATATTGTGCTTGAGAAAATGTATTACAGGTAAGGATAACGGTATAGACGTTATTGCGTCTGGTATTATTATAACTGTGACACGGTTATAGCTCATACAGGGAAGTGATACTCATATTCTTTCAAAGAACTTCTCCCACAAAATAGCTACGAGGATCACAATATTTCATCAAATGCAGAGTGATGTGACCTAATTGTGAGATCTACAATCAAGGTCCATTAAAATTTGTCACTTTCACACTTTCCATTGTATTCCACTTGTCATATACTCATACCAACCCATCAATTGTGTGATAATTCAATTAGATCAACCAAAAGATACATGATGTGAATTAAATTGAGGACACGAATAGTCTTGGTTCAGTTCTATTGACATTCAAGTAGATTTTAATGTCAAGTGGACTTTTGTAATGTGGTTTTAATGTTGATTATGGGATATCATATGAAGTGTGTCTTGAACAATAACAATAAATAAGAAGATTTTAGACAATTGACATTGAACACAAGCACATTCTCTTAAAAGTAAGTATTGAACTTCACTTCACTCCAAATGCATCAGTTTAATGTCTGGAGAAGTTAGTTAGTGAATAAAAGGTTTCCAATGTAAGGAGGACTATTGAAATATGGATTTAATGAGGTTTTCAATACCAGGGCATTGTATTTCACTAAGGTGTTCATACAATTATGTTTGGGCATCCATAAAGGAATCAGAAACTAATAATTTGCAACAAATTGGGTGCTTAAACACCCGAAGCATACTGTGGTTGAGAAAATGTATTACAGGCAAGGATAACGGTATAGACGTTGTTACGTCTGGTATTATTATAACTGAGACACGGTTATGGCTCGTACGGGGAAGTGATACTCATATTCGTTCAAAGAACTTATCCCACAAATAGCTACGAGGATCACAAAATTTCATCAAATGCAGAGTGATGTGACCTAATCATGATATCTACAATCAAGATCCATTAAAATTTGTCACTTTCGAACCTCCCATTGTATTCCACTTGTCATATACTCATACCAACCCACCAATTGTATGATAATTAAATTTGATCAACCAAAAGATACATGATGTGAATGAAATTGAGGACATGAATAGTCTTGGTTCAATTCTATTAACATTCAAGTAGATTTTAATGTCAAGTGGACTTTTGTAAAGTTGTTTTAATGTAGATTATGGGATATCCTATAAAGTGTGTGTTGAACAATAACAATAAATAAGAAGAGTTTAGACACATTGATACTACGGGTACCAAGGTGCTTAAACACCCGAAGTATACTGTGGTTGAGGAAATGTATTACAGGTAAGGATAACGGTATACACGTTGATACTACGAGTATTAAGGTAACAGGAACACGGGTATGGCTCATACATGCAAGTGATACTTATCATTTCCTGCCGGTGGCATTGTGCAGATTTGATCACACAAATTGACACAAAGGCATGAGATGATACAGGATATGTACACAAAAACCGAAATGCTATATACATGATATGGTCTCCATTTTTCCATCACCCTTGGCGTACAAATCAGCAGGAGCATCATCGTCCCTAATCTGCACAAGATGGACTTTGGAGTTGTAGTGACAAAATAGCATAATCTCTTGCCCACGCGATTGCTCGTGATTGCCGTCCATCTTCCTCGCGGTTTCTCCTACCTAAAACCCTAAAAATGTGGAGGGGGTTCGAAAACCCTAAAAATAGAGGTGGAGAACCCTAAAATCTTAAAACGAAAACCCTACAAATCTGGAGCCGAAAACGACGCAGCTTCTCTTCCGTCGGCTCTACAAATAGAAATCGCCCAAAGCTTCCCCAACCTTCCCGCCAGTTGTTGCTTCCGCAGGAAGCTTCGTCGAGCTCGCCAATGGTGGTGGCTCCGTTCGTTCACTCCGAGGAGAAGAGAAGATAGGCAAAACGTGCGTTCGATTTGTGCCTAGGAAGAATAAATGAGATTTTACCTCTCTCCACCCATCACCATCATCTGTCAGAATTAAGTACAAAAGTGGGGGTATTTTGGTATTTTCACACCCGATTTTGAATATTGATTTTGTTTAAATTCATGGTGCCTGCACATGTATGTGTTTAGTATATAGGTTGGAATACATAATGTATTTGTTACACATGTCTTATACATGAAGTATTTTAAGGCTTGTGCCTTTAACAATAATTTGCCCTAATTATAATCCCTACTATACAAAGAAAATTAAAAAATAATAACCATATAGAAGTATATACTAGTAATTGTCATGGAGTTGGCAATTAAGAAGATAATTATGAAAGGAGTGTGTGTATATATGTAACTGCAAATTAAAATGAAAGCTCTATTCAACAATATTATTGTAACCTAAATTAACAATAACATGAATTTTTTATAACAAAACTTTGTTATCACTGCAAGAAAAAAAAAAAAAAAAAACTATTTGACTATGAATTCCATAACTAACGATATTCAATAACTAAATTTTTAACAGTTAGCGAACGATTAGCTAATTGGGTCGTAGTAGTAGTACTATGTATATGCACAAACTCCAAAGAGAACACATGCAATAAAAGAACATTTAACAACAAAAAAATTGATGCATAAAAAACACATAATAATATTGGAAAATTAGCATCCTTGCAATTTCCACACGCATTCCATTATTAGTACTATTTGTTTTATCTGGAGGGAAAAAAAAGGGCAGGCTATATATATAGATCAATAAATATATTTATAAATATATATATATATATATATATATATATATGGTGGGAAATGTATAATGTATCTTATCCTATCTATTGAGGAGAGGCAGTAGTCGATATTGATGATTAATAAATAATATTGATAAATATATATATATATATATATATATATATATATATGGATGAAATGGTTGTAATAATTGGAGGGGCATGATGCAATGCAAGTATGCAAGACAAGGCAGGCAGAGGCAGCTGGGGGGCTTCGTCAGGTTGGCCGGGAAGAAAGGCCACAAACAAACCCACACCCATACCCACTGCACATTTATTTATTTATTGAATTGAAGACACAATTACCATATACTTCTGCAGGAAAACGATTTCTCAGGAGGACGACAGATAGATAAGATAACATCATCATTCCTATTCAGAATGTGTTCCCCGCTTGTGCCTCCACATAACGTCGCTAGTAAATAAATACTAAATAAATAAGTAAAAAAAAAAAAATTATCATTTCCATTTTTTTTTAAACATTTCAATTCCTACTTGTTTAATTCGTCTTCCTATATTAATAACTCTTCGTGCCATTACCAAACGCAGTTGGCCTGAATGATATGGGACTCTGGCAGTTTAATAAGCAAAGATTTCGTATTCGAGCCTTTATGTATTCAGAATTCTGCTTTGAAAGAGTTAACCCTTCAATGCCCACCAGATCCTCAAGGCATTAATCTTTAGCCCAATGTGGCATGAGAATACCTAGTATACACCAAAAAAATAACTCTTCATGCCATATATACACCACTCGCCACCAATACCCCATGGACACATGCACTCACTGATATATTATTGAGGTTAAAAGAATAGTACTACTACACATTTTAATCTAATGTTTTAAAGGAACAAAAAAACAAAAAAAAGGGAAGAAGAAGAAAAGAATGACCTGACATCACACCCATTATTTGATTAAAGCTTATGGGAGCCAAAATACAGTGCCCAGTCAGAGCCTGAGCATTTTCTTTTCTGACCGCCGCAATAAATCCTTCACTTTTATGCCCCGAAAAGACGAAAATGACCCCGGGTCGACAGTGGGGTCGACGTCGACCCCGAAACAACAAGTCGAACCCGGGCTTAATTAGTAAGGGTGTTTAACAAGCCCGGGGTCGTGTGATTAGCGGGGTCGGGGTCGACCCTTTGTATAGTGTGGTCGATCCCGGAGCACGGGGTCGTAACTTTGACGAACCCGGCACGTGAGGTCGATCCCGCCAAGAGCCTCGAACCGGCCGGGTCGACGTCGAACCATAGGGGTCGAAGTCGAACCTCAAAGATTCTCTGCCACTTGTGGGGACCGGTGGTCAGCATAGTGGTGCTCCCGACCCCGTGGGTTCGACCTCGACCCCATTGTCGACCCTGGAATAATTGCTGACCACCCACCTATTATGTTGAAGTCAATAAATTTCGGATCTAAGTTTCATTCATGCAGTGGCCTTATTCTTTCCTACATTCACTTGAGAGGTGAAAGTTTAAGCACACAGGGAGTATTGTTGCTGCATTTTGAGAAGAGCCTCGAGCCAAAAGAAGAGTGACGATTGAGCTTTGTTGCTGTTTACAGCCTCAAATTTGCTGTGAGCTCCCATTTTTAGTATGCTTTGTTTAGTAAGTCCGATAAGTTAGTTATTAATTACATGAAATGAGTAGTTAAATATGTTGTACAGGTTAGTTTAAATTTGAAATAATGTAGGTTTGTTTGGTGCAGTGCGTGTTGTTTGTTATGTTTTTACTAAATTTTAGATATGTGTTTTTGTTAATACGAAATATAGATGTGTAATTGTTAGTTGGGTAAATAGTATAAATTTGTATGAATTAGTTAAATATTAATTTATTTAGCTTTGTTTTATGTTGTTAATTATCATTACAGTAGGACTATTAATGTTTAATTTTTTTTGTTTTATTGTTTATGTGGGTATTATTATTATTATTATTATTATTATTATTATTATTATTATTACTATTTATTTATTATTATTATTATTAATATTATTATTACTACTATTATTATTATTAATTTATTATGATTTTACTACTATTATTATTATTTATTATTATTATTTATTATTTATTATTATTATTTTAATTACTGTTTTTATTATTATTGTTATTATTATTTATTACTATTATTATTTATTATTATTATTATTACTATAATATTATTTCTATTATTATTATTAATTTAATATGATTTTATTACTATTATTATTATTATTTATTATTATTATTACTACAAATAAGTATTATTATTTTTATTACTGTTTTTATTATTATTGTAATTATTATAATTATTATTATTTATTATTATTAATAAGTATTATTTATTATTTATTAATAAGTAGTATTATTTTTATGACGGTTTTTATTATTATTGTTATTATTATTTATTACTATTTATATATTGTTATTATTATTATAATATTATTAATATTATTATTATTAATTTAGTATGATTTTATTACTATTGTTATTATTTATTATTATTATTATTATTACTATTAGTATTAATAAGTATTACCTTTATTACTGTTTTTATTATTATTCTAATTATTATTATTTATTACTATTATTATTTATTATTATTAATAAGTATTATCTATTATTTATTAATAAGTATTATTATTTTTAGTACTGTTTTTATTTTTATTGTTATTATTAGTTATTACAATTATTATTTATTATTATTAATATTATTATTATTATTATTATAATATTATTACTATTATTATTATTAAATTAGTATCATTTTATTACTATTATTATTATTGTTACTACTAATATGTATTATTATTTTTATTACTGTTTTTATTAGTATTATTATAATTATTATTTATTACTTATTATTGTTACTACTAATAAGTATTATTATTTTTATTACTGTTTTTATTATTACTATTATAATTATTATTTATTACTATTATTATTTATTATTATTATTATTATTATTACTAATATTATTAATTATTATTATTATTAATTATTATTATTATAATAATAACTAATTGTATTACTATTATTAGTATTATTAGCAATAATATTATTTATTATTAGTAGTACTATTACTAAGAAATATAATAAGTGGTAGCATTATTATACAGATTATTAAAAATAAAGTTCATGTGGGCTTCACTTATGTGTTCTTAGGTGTGGGTGATTGACTAAACGGAGCAATGTCTTTCTGGGAGTCATTGACCGGTAGCACATGGTACCAAGGCGAGTGGCATGCACACGACGAGGAAGAGCAAGGCCGAAACCGTAAGTTTTATTTTGCAATGCTTCTTAAATCCATGTGTATATAAATAATTTAGAAATGTTAAGCTGCATTACATGAGATTACCTGATATCCATAGTAACTTTCAGTATTTTGTATAAGTTTGAGATATTATTGGGAATTGAAGGGATACAAGAGACACAGAACTCAACTAACAACGACACGCAAAGAAACTTGCCGTACATTCCTTTACATTCTGGAGGCGTGATGGAGAGCATATTTGGCCCGACACCGACAAATAATATATACGGGAATGAAAATGTAGCTGGGAGCAGCCATGGGTACGGAGTGGTACGCGGAAGTGTGGACGGAAGTAGCGGTATGGGTAATTTTGCCGGATATGGGAGCGGTGTAGCACATGGAGGAGGAAGGCAGTTGCGGATCGAAGAGTTGCCGGAGCCCGTGGAGAATGTATGCGGAGATGTAGTAGAGACCGAGCAGTTGGAGGTCGAGGGTCAAGCAGCACGTGATGAAGAAAGTAGCTCGGAATCG
Source organism: Hygrophila difformis (assembly GCA_030278955.1). Lineage (NCBI taxonomy): Eukaryota > Viridiplantae > Streptophyta > Magnoliopsida > Lamiales > Acanthaceae > Hygrophila > Hygrophila difformis. The sequence continues at coordinate 29,797,385 of JAOANR010000007.1, read as the reverse complement.
GAGAATGAGGAAGTGCCCATGACTTATGGAGATTTTCAGCACTATTACAGTCTTGTGAGAGCCTGCGAGCGGAATCAAGAACGGATTGAGAGGGAAGGGCGTCCAGGGCTGCAAGCTGGTCATAATCCGCGTTGGGCGAGGACAGAAGAAGTATACACTGTCCCGGAGATGAGTCATGGGATGTGGAACCTCCCTCGGCCACACTTTGACTTACCCGAACGCCTGGTCGATGAGCACGTGGACGATACTGTGGAATCATCATTTGCAGTAGGCCCAATGTTCGCAACGAAGGCGAAGTTGCAGGCGAAGCTGACAGAATATCTTGTAGCTGCCAGGTGTGGTCTACGCACGTGGAAGTCGGATAAGGAGAGGTTGTGGGTGAGGTGTAATGTTGAAGATTGCGCATTTGAGATGCGAGCAAGTGGAACGGCATCGCTATGGAAGGTTTACAGGTTGGTGGGGCATTCTTGCAGTGCAAACCGAGACAGGCCACGACCGACGACACTCCCCTCGAGACATTTGGGCAGCTATTATGCAAAGGATATAGTTGTGGAGGAGAAGACGCTGGAGCCTGTGATGATACAGGATAAGCTGCGGCGTGAGGGTGTTAATGTCTCGATCGAAATGGCCCGGAAGATAAGAAACCACGCAATCTGCTCAATTTTTGGCGATCACGATGATTCATTTAAGATGATTCCGTCGTACTTACACATGTTAGAGGAGACGAATGAGAAAACCATCACGGATTACGCATTGGATATGGATGGGAAATTCGGGATGGCCTTCTTCGCACTCGGTGCCTCTATTGCAGGTTGGCCATTGATGAGGCCTTTCATAGCAATTGATGGGACACATTTAAAGGGAAAGTACAAGGGTGTCCTGTTCGTGGCTGTGACGAAAGACGGCAACAACCAGTTGTTCCCGCTCGCATTTGGTGTGGGGCCAACGGAGTCGAATGAAACGTGGCGGTGGTTTCTATTGCAGTTAAACCGGGCACTAAACCTGCAAAAAGAGGTTTTGATTGTGTCCGACGGTCATAAGTCCATCAGAGCTGCGATTCGGCAGGTGTTACCGGAAGCCCATCACGTGCTATGTTGCGTGCACATCAAGACAAATCTAGCTCGGTATGGCACGAGAGCGACCGACTTGTTCCAAATGGCCGCTTATGCATACAAGAATGCCGACTACAATCGACACATGGACACCCTGAAGCAGCAGTTTCCGGGTGCATACAAGCATCTCATAGAGAAAGTCGGGGAAGAACGGTTTGCGCGCGTTAAGTGTCCTGTCCGTCGTTATGACATGATGACGACGAATCCCGTAGAGAGTATGAACAGGCGCTTGAGGTGGGCACGACGGTTACCTGTGTCCTCAATGCTCGACGTAATTCGTGCTACCATAGCCGACTGGTTTTCGGAGAGGCACAATGACGCGGTCAGCAGCACTAACGTCTTGAGTGAGTGGGCACACAAGGAGCTGATGAAGTCAATAGCCGAGGGACAGACGCTGAAAGTGAGGGACACAAGGAAGCACAATGAGTACATCGTGGATCAAGCAGGCAAGGCATACATAGTAGACCTGGCCACGAAGACATGCACGTGCCAAAGGTTCCAACAGCATCTCATACCTTGCAAGCACGCAGCTGCGGCGATCGGGTATGCGTAGGCGATACTTTAATTTTTTTAATGGTTGGGAGCAATCTCATGCATTGTCTGTCTGACACTGGTTGCATATAATTGCAGATCCGTGAATCACGAGCAGACTGCATATGCGTCCCCCCACTACAAGCGTTCGGTGCTGGTTCGCGTATGGACACCAAGAGTGTTTCCTATGCCGCATCCGAACGACTGGATAGTACCGACCCGGATTTCCGGAGCGACGTGCTTGCCGCAAGATTGCCCGAGGCAGGCCGGTCGACCAAAACAAAGTCGAATTCCATCTGGTCCGGAAGGAGCGCACAGGTCGAGAAGGAGACAGAGGTGCAGTGCGTGCGGCGTAGTGGGCCATAATTGGAAGAGGTGTCCGGACCCCAATGGCGATGGCGCCGGACCATCTGAGTATCGACCGTCCACACCCCAGATATTTGCATCATGTGGCGGCGAGGGGCATGATGCGCATAACTGCTGCAATTTCAACACCAGTTTTGACCTAAACGGGCCTGCTCCTTATTATTATTAGGGTGTATGTAACTGTTATTATTGTTATTGTGTCGTCCGTGTTATTATTGGTATTATAATCCAATGGCATGATAAGATTAATAAAAACTGAATGTGATAAGTACGGATTGAAAATGTGCATGAGGGAGGAATATTCGGTATACAAAAGGTGACCACGCCAAATAAACATATAACTCAGGGCTGAGGGTCCCTAACAAAGTCAAAGTGGACGGGCAGTGGAGCATCTGGGGCACGGAGAGGGCCCTGATCCCGGTCAGCAGCAAAGCGCCACACGTCGAAGGCCTGTGCCAATCGCATCGTGCCCGCATCTGGAAATGGAGGTCGAGGGAAGCCGCCACGTACAATAGCTGCGGCTGTGAACAATGCTAGGGGCCCGCAGCTCGCGCCGTCGTTCTGCCTGATCACTTCTTTCTCTTCCGCGAACTTGAACTCCGAATGAGGGGCCCTGGTATAAACGAAAGTCTGGCCATAGAAACCTGTACGCCCTAACAGCTCCGGCATGAGCTTCTGCAGTGCCCACAGCTTATGAGTACGGTCATTAGCTTGCTCGGGGTGTTCACTGGGGATCGCGACGAGACTGTCGTGCAAAATGACGACCCTCTCCCTTAAGAGGAGTCGTACAATGGCCCAGTGACCCCCTGGGTTGTACGGGCAGATAACCTGTACGGGCAACAAGAAGACAGGGTTCAATGTGTTTGTAAGTTGTTTCATCACTAACGAAAGGGATCAACAAGCAGGTATTCCACATACCTCGTCCAACTCGGTCCAGTGTGCCGTGGACCCCCAAGATGGCTTACACCCGGTGACGTACAACCTGAAGTGATTGACCTGGGCCTCCGTCATACAGGTTTGATGGCTGCGCGCGTCCCAACACTCGCGTAGCAGGCCGGCCTGTTGCATTTAATATCGACGCGCTTACGTTATTTAAAAAGAAGAAAGAGTACGTAGTAGTCTGCGAAATGGGTACAGGCAAGGACACCAACCAGAAACTCTACGGGCATGATGGCGTACTTGACTTGCTTATGGGGGTGACGCCGAGCCAGCCAGGATCGTACTGCAGAATCCCCAAATATGCATCTATGTGCTGAAACAGATACGTATGAAATGTTATTTTACAGTTAACCTAATTATATATAAAAATCAAACCCGTTAACAAAATACTTGAATACTTGTACATACCGTGTCTTCGAGAAACTGTTTGATGTCGAGCCACGATTTGAAGAAAGCTGGCCCGACTAGTACCCATCCCCCCACGTTCACCCTATCACCAACCAACAGTTAATACACGAATGTGCAGGAGGTAAATTAAAGGGTTTAGTGTTTAGATGCACTTACGGTTCAACCTTCTCGTCCCCAAGTGTATAGTTTAAAAAGTCCGAATCCTTTGCCGTGCGGCGCCGGCGGACCAGTGGAATGAATGGGCTCAATAAACGATGCGACAACTTGTTGGGACGTCGCACGCGGAACCTCGAGGTTTGATTCGATCCACGCGGCCGGACGGTGGCAATATCATCGTGCTGTGGGTGCAGCCGCGTGTCTGGTGTCACTGAAAATCAAAACAACATTATATGTTCATTATTTAGAGTCACACCTCTAACAATTCAAGTTAATGCCGGGAGGTCGCCCTCGTAATACCTGTGGAACACTCGGGATCCGTCATACTCGGCATCGGAGTGTGAACGGCCCCCCCAGCTGTGGCGGGGCCGGCGCCGGTCAGTGGCGTGCGTGTCTCGGTTGTGCATCGTGGGGATTCGCCTACAAAATAAATAGGAATCATATATCATGAATAAAGACTGTAAATAGACTAGTGAGAAAAAAAGAACTAGTTTCGGACGCAAACCTGGGTCCGGCATCGGCGTGTGAACTGGCCCCTCAGCTGTGGCATGGACGGCGCCAGTCTGTGGCGTGTGTGGATCAGTCGCGTGCTGCGCCGGCGCTATTATACATTGTGGAAAACATATATCAGGTGTGGATCTTGTAAGTAGACTAGTGAAGTAAAAAAATGAATAGTTTCAGACTCAAACCTGGGTCCAGTGCCACCGTGTGATCTGTGCCCCCAGAGGTGGCCGGGCCGGCGCCAGTCTGTGGCGTGTGTGGATCTGTCGGATGCTGTGATGGTGAGCCGCTCACCTCGAACGACTCTGATGACACACGCGCCACTCTCTGCGGGACCGCCCGTACCTCCTCCAAAGGATCCCGCGCACTGACATCCGGCCGAGACATCGGCGGGACGTGGCACGCATGAGCACCTCGCTCTCCCTGGCCGGCCGATGATACTCCCTGTCCCTGCTGACCTCGGGTGGGCGCCCGGCCCACACGAGTGATCCGCTCCATGAATGCTTGAACAGAACGCTGGACCTCTCCGCGCATCCTATCCACCGCCGCATCGATGAGCTCCTCCGTCCGCCTGGCAGCCGCGGCCTGCCGACGCTCGGCATCATCGATAATGCGTCGCTCGGACTGTGCCACGATCTCAGTGAACGCCTCGATCAATGACTGATAGCCCTGGTGCTGTGACGGCTGGGGAACGCTCTGGCCAGCAGGGGCGTGCTCCGGGATACGGTCCACGGGCTCAGATGCTCTCTGCGGCTCTGTGTCTGCGAGTCCATGCGCATCGCTGCCGGGCGGACTATCGTCCGTCCCACTCGGGGGAGAAGGCTCCCGGTCCGGACCTGCATTCTTCTTGGACTTCTTCTTCTTACCTCCCTTGCCGCCTGTCGGTGCCGCACGCTTCCGCCGGACGAACGGAATCCATACCAAGCTGCGTGGGACAACGATGTCCGTGTGAGCCATATAAGGCTCTCGCTGCTCAGCATCGGTCGGCAGCATAACCTCAGTAATATAAGGGTCCTGCACATAACACGCACTAAAAGGTTTAGTGTGGCCAATGGTTAACACAATATGGTTGTATGTAATGAAGATTTATAAATGTGAACAAAAAATAATCTCACTCACCGGACTATTGTACACATGTGCCCATGTGTACTGCGACCAATTGCAATCGAACATCCATCTTGTCATCCGCGGCCGCTGTAGAGCGGGGTCATCAAAATACTTGCCCCTCGCCCAAGCACGGAGCTGTGGGATCGACTCAATCGCCCAGACCTGACAAAACACAAATTTAAACAAACCGTAGGGTTCACTAGCAGGTGCGTGGCGAAATAATATGGTGAAACAGTAGATTGTGTCGGCATACTTACCCACATCGCGTAACTGGGCCCGTATAGGTGCACTGACTCACGGTGCTTGTACCGGTGCCGTGGGAACTTTCTGATATACCCGCGCATGACCTGCCATGACAAGAGTCCCCACGGGAACCGCTCCCATGCATCTGTGTCCTCCACCAACCGCCATAACCAGTCCTCCGGCTGCCGTGCTCGCGGGTCATGCCCCAGCACCATGTGGAACGCAGTAAGCACCCTAGCAACCTTCAGAGCATCACCCGGCCGATCCCTTAAATGAAACAAGACATGTTAATACACATGGTAGGAAAGTTGTACCTAGTATATTCAACTGTGATTAGAATATATACCTGAATGCCCGCTCCTTATGAAACAGTGTCCTCCACACCCCTATTGGCGACCGAAATAGCTCGCGGTACCTCATCCGAACGCTATCCGATGGTAACGGGCTCCGACCCAAAAGGTCGACATCCATAGTCGGAAAAAAACGGAGCCCCGTATACATGGCGTACTGCTGTCGCCCATACTCAATGAATGTGTCACCCACCCTAAAATAAATGACATCGTCACTCCCAGTGGTCCACTCCTCGCCCACAACCGGCTCACGGAATACAACCTCACGCGCCAAAAGCTCGTTCAGCGCAAGTCCAGAAACAGACCCACGCCACCAGTCAGCACGAAAAAAGTGGCCGAAACATGACCGCCGCAACTCCGCCAAACCCTCGGGATCTGCCTCCCCAAGTGCGCTCTGTATAAGGGGGACGATAGTCGCCTGCCGTGTGTATAACAACAAATGCGGGGACGAATTTTGGCACTCGGGTCTCACGAACCACCAATCTCCCTAATACTTATAAAATGATTAAGAACCTCATTTAGTAAGCTGCTATATTTAGGGTTTAGGATATGAAGGGTTTTTCAAGGGTTTGGGGTTCAAACTTATAAATTTTATAGAATTTAATATTGTGGCCGTTACTGAATTGGATAAGGTTTATTATTTTAAAATTTATAAATTGAGGGTCTAGGGAATGAAAGGGTTTTTAGGGTTTAGGGTTTAGGGTTTAGGGTTTGGGGTTTGAAGGGTTTAGTGTTCAAACTTACAAAGTTTAAAATTTTATTTATCTTCTATTATATTATATTATAATATTTATTATTCTCAAATTAACATTAACCTTTAATTTGGTAATAAAATAATTAATAATATTATAATAATTATTTAGGGTTTAGGGTATGAAGGGTTTTCAAGGGTTTGGGGTTCAAACTTATAAATTTTATAAAATTTAATATTGTGGCCGTTACTGAATTGCATAAGGTTTATTATTTTCAAATTTATAAATTGAGGGTCTAGGGAATGAAAGGGTTTTTAGGGTTTAGGGTTTAGGGTTTGGGGTTTGAAGGGTTTAGTGTTCAAACTTACAAAGTTTAAAATTTTATTTATCTTCTATTATATTATATTATAATATTTATTATTCTCAAATTAACATTAACCTTTAATTTGGTAATAAAATAATTAATAATATTATAATAATTATTTAGGGTTTAGGGTATGAAGGGTTTTCAAGGGTTTGGGGTTCAAACTTATAAATTTTATAAAATTTAATATTGTGGCCGTTACTGAATTGCATAAGGTTTATTATTTTCAAATTTATAAATTGAGGGTCTAGGGAATGAAAGGGTTTTTAGGGTTTAGGGTTTAGGGTTTAGGGTTTGGGGTTTGAAGGGTTTAGTGTTCAAACTTACAAAGTTTAAAATTTTATTTATCTTCTATTATATTATATTATAATATTTATTATTCTCAAATTAACATTAACCTTTAATTTGGTAATAAAATAATTAATAATATTATAAGTAATAATTATTTAGGGTTTAGGGTATGAAGGGTTTTCAAGGGTTTGGGGTTCAAACTTATAAATTTTATAAAATTTAATATTGTGGCCGTTACTGAATTGCATAAGGTTTAATATTTTAAAATTTATAAATTGAGGGTCTAGGGAATGAAAGGGTTTTTAGGGTTTAGGGTTTAGGGTTTAGGGTTTGGGGTTTGAAGGGTTTAGTGTTCAAACTTACAAAGTTTAAAATTTTATTTATCTTCTATTATATTATATTATAATATTTATTATTCTCAAATTAACATTAACCTTTAATTTGGTAATAAAATAATTAATAATATTATAATAATTATTTAGGGTTTAGGGTATGAAGGGTTTTCAAGGGTTTGGGGTTCAAACTTATAAATTTTATAAAATTTAATATTGTGGCCGTTACTGAATTGCATAAGGTTTATTATTTTCAAATTTATAAATTGAGGGTCTAGGGAATGAAAGGGTTTTTAGGGTTTAGGGTTTAGGGTTTAGGGTTTGGGGTTTGAAGGGTTTAGTGTTCAAACTTACAAAGTTTAAAATTTTATTTATCTTCTATTATATTATATTATAATATTTATTATTCTCAAATTAACATTAACCTTTAATTTGGTAATAAAATAATTAATAATATTATAATAATTATTTAGGGTTTAGGGTATGAAGGGTTTTCAAGGGTTTGGGGTTCAAACTTATAAATTTTATAAAATTTAATATTGTGGCCGTTACTGAATTGCATAAGGTTTATTATTTTCAAATTTATAAATTGAGGGTCTAGGGAATGAAAGGGTTTTTAGGGTTTAGGGTTTAGGGTTTGGGGTTTGAAGGGTTTAGTGTTCAAACTTACAAAGTTTAAAATTTTATTTATCTTCTATTATATTATATTATAATATTTATTATTCTCAAATTAACATTAACCTTTAATTTGGTAATAAAATAATTAATAATATTATAATAATTATTTAGGGTTTAGGGTATGAAGGGTTTTCAAGGGTTTGGGGTTCAAACTTATAAATTTTATAAAATTTAATATTGTGGCCGTTACTGAATTGCATAAGGTTTATTATTTTCAAATTTATAAATTGAGGGTCTAGGGAATGAAAGGGTTTTTAGGGTTTAGGGTTTAGGGTTTAGGGTTTGGGGTTTGAAGGGTTTAGTGTTCAAACTTACAAAGTTTAAAATTTTATTTATCTTCTATTATATTATATTATAATATTTATTATTCTCAAATTAACATTAACCTTTAATTTGGTAATAAAATAATTAATAATATTATAATAATTATTTAGGGTTTAGGGTATGAAGGGTTTTCAAGGGTTTGGGGTTCAAACTTATAAATTTTATAAAATTTAATATTGTGGCCGTTACTGAATTGCATAAGGTTTATTATTTTCAAATTTATAAATTGAGGGTCTAGGGAATGAAAGGGTTTTTAGGGTTTAGGGTTTAGGGTTTAGGGTTTGGGGTTTGAAGGGTTTAGTGTTCAAACTTACAAAGTTTAAAATTTTATTTATCTTCTATTATATTATATTATAATATTTATTATTCTCAAATTAACATTAACCTTTAATTTGGTAATAAAATAATTAATAATATTATAATAATTATTTAGGGTTTAGGGTATGAAGGGTTTTCAAGGGTTTGGGGTTCAAACTTATAAATTTTATAAAATTTAATATTGTGGTCGTTACTGAATTGCATAAGGTTTATTATTTTCAAATTTATAAATTGAGGGTCTAGGGAATGAAAGGGTTTTTAGGGTTTAGGGTTTAGGGTTTGGGGTTTGAAGGGTTTAGTGTTCAAACTTACAAAGTTTAAAATTTTATTTATCTTCTATTATATTATATTATAATATTTATTATTCTCAAATTAACATTAACCTTTAATTTGGTAATAAAATAATTAATAATATTATAATAATTATTTAGGGTTTAGGGTATGAAGGGTTTTTGTAACACCCCGATTTAATTAACTCATAATTAATTAATTTAATTATGGTTAATTAACAAAAGACTTAGTATGTGGATTATTTTGTAGGGAATGAAGATTTAAGTGGGGGAAATAAGTGAGTTCAACTCACAAGATAATAAGAGTCAAGTGCTCAAATGGGTGCAATGTGGTCAAGACAAGTGGTGTAACTCTTTTAACCCACATTCCGACCCGAACCGAGACCCGTGACCCGACCCGGATCCATTTTTGACTCTTCAAAATCTGATTTTGGGCATTAGGAAACCCATTTCTTCCTCATCATCTTCCCTAATCCCGTCACCCCTCTTGAAGGAGCTAGGGTTCATGCCCAAATTCTTCCAATCCTCAAGTTCTTGCTAAAATCACTTAGGAAATCCATTCTACAACTTGAGGTAAGTGTTTTTCATAGTTAATTACATGTTTTGGTGGAGTTGGAAGTGTTTTTGGTGGGTGTTCTTGTTAGTGACGAAAATTGGGGATCTTTGCCAATTCTTGTAGTTGAAGCTGAATTTGTGTTGAAGGAAGCTAAGGTTAGTACTTGAGACCATTTTGGTGTTGTTGATTTCAGTTTTTAAGCTTCAAATGGTTTCAAGATCAAGAAATCATGTTCTTGGATGAATTATGATGTTTGGAGCTTGATTTCTTGTTGTGTAGCTTGGTATAGGTGTTTGGAGGAGTTGGGGAGCTGTATTGGAAGAGTTTGGAACATCTCAATACCAGGCAAGGGTAGAGAGAGGTTCGATCGGGGGCCAAAATCGTCGGAATGGCCGGAAAACGCCATGAGGACAGCCCCTGCTGATGCGGCGCGCAGTTGGCGCGCCGCGCGTGAGATAGCGCGCGACGTCTCTGTCGAGACGTCGCCACCGCGCGGTGTCCGCGCGCTGCGCGCGGGCAGCGCGCGGCACCCCTGATGCCCCTGTTTATTTTTTTTTGTTGTGTTTTCTCCATTTTGTCTAATCCTTGCTCTTTGGTCATTCTTATGTCTCTAGCATGATCCTAGCAAGATTGAACTATCATTATGCTCACAATCTTTGAACCTAGTTGCGATTAGCAGTGATCTACTATGCATTAGTTGAGATCGAGTTTTGTTTCGCTTCTATGTTGATGTGAGAGTTGGTGCCGATACGTGGGACTTGGCACACCCGTGATTACACTTAACTCGTGATGAGTTGTTTATTTTGTCATGACACGTAATTTACGTATTGACATGTGTGGAATTGAATCTGATTATGTGTTGGTACCGATATGTGGGGCTTGGTACACCCTTGATACTTAACTCGCGATGAGTTGTTAATGCCGATATGGGGGACTTGGCACACCCCGGAATATTTTAAAACTACTATTTTAAAGAGCCCGGATTATTTTTGTTAAAACTATTATTTTCAAGTATTATTATTTTTAAAGTTATCATTTATAAACTAGTAGTATATTTCAAAGAGCCCAGACTATTTTAAAGCTATCTATTTTAAAGAAAATACTTCACTCGAGATGAGTGATTGAATTGATATGGGAATATCTGTGATGATATGTGAATATCTGTGATGATATGTGAATATCTGTGATGATATGGGAATATCTGTGATGATATGTGAATATCTGTGATGATATGTGAATATTTGTGATGATATGTTGAGACTGAAAAATAATGCTACGCGGGTAGGATACCCTATGCTTATGAATCGGTCTCCGATTGGGCATAATGGTATCTTTCCCGGGGCATTGAGACTGAAAAGGATTTATATCCTAGTCTGTATTTGGCTAGAAAGGGCTCATGACCCTTAGCCTGACCCGCTTTCCGTAAGCCACGATTTCAGCTGTTAGTGTCCGCGGCGGGGGCACTGTGGGTATGTCTCTCGACCATTAAGGGGTGTGGACCCTTATATGGGAGGGAATACCGACCATGGTACCTAGGTGCGCGCTAGACATGCTTATGTGCTGCATTTAGGGTAGATAGACATCTTAGGTCATAACATTTCATCTCATCATCCATCATTCATCTTATTTGCAGTGGTTGAAGCACCGGTATGGGACGGTGTGATGTTTACTTATTTGCACTGTTTAATTTTTATGTTATGCCTAATAAATGTTTAAAAACGGAATATATCTCCACCTATATGTATAAATATACTTTTAGGGAATCAAGTTAATTCTTGTTTCCCCTTATGCCGATTCTTCTATTCTTGCTCAGTACCTTGTACTGACCCTTGTTATGTTTTCATGTATAGATATTCCCGGGGAGGACGCAGAGCCTGAGCACGATGTGGGGTTTGGGGATGAGTGATCTACCTAGAGATGCATTAGCATGTTGTGGACTTATGTGCTTGTCTTGAATAAAATGCTATGACTCTATTACCTTGTCTCGTACTGCTTGTGGTACCGATCGGTACACTATGTTCTGCCTCGTGTGTTACTTAATATCTCTGACAGGTTGAGATGAGACTGATATGTCGACTGTTATGTCGCATGAATAAGGCTTGTAAGCCGGACGTCTGTTATGATGTGAGGTTTCCTTTCTGGATTTGTATTATGATTCATTGGCTTCCTGTTTACTTGCTACGTGTTATTGATCTTAAATTGATTGGCCAACAGTTTAAGAGAGGTAACACGGCAGTGACGTCACAGAAATTTGGTTTTAAATTTTTGGGGCGTTACATTTGGTATCAGAGCCATGTTTGCTCGTATGTGCTTAGAATTCTAACACAAGCATGTGGTGAGATGTGTGGGGGAAAGCATATAGTGTAGGAATTGCATCTGGTTCTGCTTATATTCTTGTTAATTGCATTGTTTCTGGTTATCTGCGTCCCCTATAGGGTGGATTGTGGTTTGTGAATCAAACCAGGATCAATCCTTGGGGATATTCCGGGAATTCTATATATAATAATTGTTGTTCGGTAAGGAATTATTCTTGTTTTCAGAGTGTTACTGAATATCTCGTTACGTTACGAATATAGGATGCCGCCGCGCAGGGATGGAAGGCCCAGGAGGAGGGGAAGGCCTCGTAGGAATCCGGGGCCAGCTTTTGGGGGTCATGGACAGTACCATGAGAATGGTGGATTTGGCAATGATCACGTGGAAGATGTTCCAATTGAGGAACCGGTAGAGGTGGAGGATGACTTGAACTATGAGGACGAACCAGTGCCACCACCACCGCCGCCACCTGTACAGATGCCCATTGACCCTCAGTTTATGCAATATATGTTTAGTGCTATGTATGGGATGTATCAGGGGCAGGCGAATCAACCTGCACAACCACCACCCAGACCCGTGGATTACGTGCATCTAGCAAGGCATTATCAACCGCCGGTCTTTAGTGGAGGAGTAGACCCGGTTGCTCTGACTGTTTGGATTTATCATATGGAGGAGATCTTCGAGAATATAGACTGCCCAGAGGATTGGAAGGTCAGGGTGGGACAGCAGTATCTTACTGGACCAGCTCTCCATTGGTGGAGGTCGCGTAAGAGTGAGCTTATGGCGAGACCCAACTTCTCATGGGAAGTTTTCTGTCATGCTTTGAGATCCCACTTTTTCACTACACAGATGGTGAATGTTAAAAAGAGGGAATTTCTCAACCTGGAGCAAGCAGGAAATATGACAGTGTCTGAATACTATGGTCGTTTTGTGGAACTCATGTCATACGTACCAATGCTAGTTGCTAATGAAGAAGATAAGGTTTCGAAGTTTGTGGATGGATTGAAGGCTGAGATCCGGACTGGGTTTAGCAACCAACACGCCTGCTTAGCTTCAGCATATGATCAGGCTTTATGCATTGAAAGAGCTCGTGCTTATATGCAGCGCGTGAGGGCCGCTCGTCGTAGGGAGTCAGGGGGGCCGATTAGACCCCATCATAGGCAGACGAGGCCGAGAAGCGGTGGAGAGACCTCTAGGCCTCGGGCTTATGCACAGCCACCGTATAGAAGCGGACCCCACTGCTGGAATGGCGGACAACAAGGACATTTGAGGTCACAGTGCCCACAGTTGGTGGGTCGAGTAGGAGGATCTACTTCAGATGCGTCTGGTGGAAATGCGTCGCGTGGACGAGGTGCAGACAGAGGTCGTGGACCACAGGGGGACCGTGGGGGGGCCGTCTCAATGTGATTGAGCGGGCTGAGCTAGATGGACGAGATGATGTCATGACTGGTAAGTTGCCCATTGTTCAATTTCAATCTTGATCGACTTAACCATCTGTAACAAGTACCCCAGGTAGTGCCTTATGTTATTAAATGCGTAGGTACTATACTAGTTAATAATGTGCCTGCTTATGCCTTATATGATTCTGGTGCATCATGCTCGTTTATATCATCGGAATTCGTAACTAATAATGATATGGGACCACTGGAGGCTTATCAACTCCCTGTTAGCTACCTTCGGGAGACCTCATGCGGAGCCAGTGGATTAAACCCGATGCACAGATAATCATCAAAGATCGAGAGTTCAGAGCAAATCTAGTGGTGCTAGATTTGGCCGATTTTGACGTGATTTTGGGAATGGATTGGCTGTCTAAGTATCAAGCCATATTAGACTACGGGATACCAAGGATTTCCTTCACCGAAGAAGAAGGTGACAGAGGCTCCGGCCTTAGTGTTACCTGATGAATCGGGGGAATATGAGGTATACACAGATGCATCTTATCGAGGACTTGGGTGTGTGCTTATGCAGTATGGCAAGGTGATTGCGTATGCATCTAGACAATTAAAGCCTCACGAGCTGAATTACCCGACTCACGACCTGGAGATGGCAGCGGTCGTGCACGCATTAAAAATTTGGAGGCATTATCTTTACGGAGCCAAGTGTCAAATCTATTCGGATCATAAGAATCTTAAATGTCTCTACACTGCAGATAAGATGAGCGGTAGGCAAAGAAGGTGGTTAGAGTTTTTGCAGGACTACGACACGAGTATTCAGTACATAGAAGGGAAAGCCAACCGGGTGGCTGATGCACTAAGTAGGAAGGGACATGTACTGAATTCAATTACTCTCCCTTGGAAGTTGAGGCAAGAGTTAGACAAGGAAGGTGTTGTGGTTGTTCCTTACGACACGATAGCGAGGCTAAATGCTATGACGGTGATGCCATCATTACTCGAGGAACTCAGACTAAGTCAAGCTGTAAGTCAAGAGATGATGCATTTGAAAGCTCGGATTCGTAAGGGTAAAGCGGAAGGCTTTGTGATTGATAGCAAGGATATGATCAAGTTTGGGGACCGTTGGTGTGTGCCTCCGAAAGATCAGGCGTTGAAAGGAAAAATTTTGGAGGAAGCACATTGCACACCTTACTCCGTACATCCGGGAGCAGTAAAGATGTACAAGGATTTGAGGCAAAACTATTGGTGGAAAGGCATGAAGAAGGAAGTGGCAGAATTTGTGTCTAGGTGTTCCACTTGTCAGAAGGTGAAAGCCGAGCACATGAGACCTTCAGGCTTATTACAACCTTTGGATGTTCCCACTTGGAAATGGGAGTCCATTGCTATGGACTTTGTCACCGGGCTACCCAAGACACGGAGCAGTTTTGATACTATTTGGGTAGTTGTGGACCGACTAACCAAGAGTGCTGTGTTTATACCAATGAGATTGAACTGGAGCATGCAACAGTTGACTGGCGCTTACATCCAACATGTGGTTAGACGTTTTGGTATTCCTCGAGAAATCATTTCCGACAGAGATTCCAGATTCCTGTCTAGGTTCTGGAAGGAAGTGCAGACAGCCTTTGGAACACAGATCAGTATGAGTACTGCATGGCACCCTCAGACTGATGGACAGACCGAAAGGACCATTAGAACCTTGGAGGATATGTTGAGGGCGTGTGTGATGGATTTTCAAGGATCGTGGGAGGAACATCTACCTTTGGTGGAGTTCTCCTACAACAATAGCTATCACGCGAGTATTCGTATGGCGCCTTTCGAGGCCTTATACGGAAGAAAGTGCAGGACGCCCTTGTGTTGGAGTGATCCTTCAGAGCGAGTGGTGATGGGTCCTGAACTTATTGAACAGACCACGGAAGTGGTACGTGTGATCAGAGACAGAATGAAGGAAGCTCAGGATCGTCAGAAGAGTTATGCTGATTTGTCCAGGAGAGACATTGAATTCGAGATTGGAGATTGGGTACTCTGGAGAGTGTCACCCATGAGGGGCGTGAGACGATTTGGGAAGAAGGGGAAACTGAGTCCCAGATTTATAGGCCCCTATGAGATCACTAAAAAGATTGGGAAGGTCGCTTACCGGTTAGAATTGCCAACTGAGGTGGGAAATGTGCACAACGTTTTCCACGTCTCTCAGTTGAGAAAGTTTTTCTCGGATCCTAACAAAATTATACAACCGGAGGAGGTGGAGTTGGATGACAACCTAGAATACGAAGAATACCCCGTGGCGATTCTCGACCCTAAAGAAAAGGTACTTCGCAAGAAGGTGATCAAAATGGTGAAAGTACTTTGGTCGAGACATGGCGTAGAGGATGCCACTTGGGAGACAGAGGAAAGCATGGCTGGGCGTTATCCTGAATTGGATTTGACTCCAATTCAGTGAAGTAATGACCTTAATCCATACTTTTTCATTCGAGGACGAATGATCCTAAGGGGGAGAGATTGTAACACCCCGATTTAATTAACTCATAATTAATTAATTTAATTATGGTTAATTAACAAAAGACTTAGTATGTGG